>JACXGI010002326.1:44169-75370 GCA_016801175.1 Esox masquinongy | reverse complement strand
ATAAAAGACACCTGGGAGCCAGAAATCTTTCTGATTGAGAGGGGATCAAATACTTATTTCACTCATTAAAATGCAAATCAATTTATAAAATTTTTGACATGTGTTTTTCTGGATTTTTTTGTTGTTATTCTGTCTCTCACTGTTCAAATAAACCTACCATTAAAATTATAGACTGATCATTTCTTTGTCAGTGGGCAAATGTACAAAATCAGCAGGGGATCAAATAATTTTTTTCCCTCACTGTAGGGATAGGCTTTAGGCCTTCAGGATCTGTGACCACGCCTCCCTCTGGTCCAGGAACAATCCGCTTTAACATTTTGGATCACAAACCCCAAACACAACCACCAGGATCCACAGGTTAAGATCACTTCTATTTGTTTGGGATTCTAACTGACTATTTCCTCTCATTTGGAATGAGTAGATATAATCCAAACCCATTCTTCAAATCTCTCTCCCACCAAGTGTCCATGTCATACAGTAAAACACCCCACGACTAAGAAGTTAAAAACCAGCAGCCACTAAAAACCACTACTCAGTATTATGCAAATAATGTTCCTTGAAATCATCTCTACACCTTTGTAAAGACCAGAGCCTGCAATGTTGTAATTTGTGAGACTGGGGAACTGCATGAAACAGTCTGTCTTAATCTTTTTCATGCCACTTCAATACGAAGCAACATGGTTTTTTCAGTCAAACCAAAACCACGCTGAGTTACATGCACAAGTTGAGTAAGTTGGCCAGATAAATTATTGACAGTGAGGGAAAAAGATAATGCTGGAGCTACTTTTGGAAACCATTTGGAATATTTACTTTAAACAAAATATTTAAATTACACAATTAAAGTTTGAATATAAAACAAGCTACAACAACTAAATGCACATACATTTACTGGTATAAAATGCATGAAATGTATTACTATACAATGATAAGTAATAATATTTTAATTTGTATCTCTCATTCATTTTTTGAGAAAGATAGATTGATAAATATACTGCAGATAAAGTGTCACATTTCACAACCTGAAAATGTGTGATTAAGCAGTGGTCACACTAATGTTAGCTTGTTTTCAAACAATGCAAAGGTGGCTGTTAACCTGGCTTGCTAGTTCATGTTCCAACCTGATAGTTGCCCACCTCAACAGCTGTTATAGGCACCTATTAAATCTAGTTACCTTAAAGAGGCACTTCACACTGGTGTGTATCATGTCTGAGGGATTTCTAAGGCAGTGAGATGTTTCACATACAATCAACCAGGAGCAAATATAAAGGCCCATTTTAAAAAGTACAGGAATCAGGGGTGCTCAATAATTCAACAGTCTTACGGCCCTTGGGGAATGAAATTTCCCAAAACCTGTTTGTTGTAACAAACGCAAATGCATTGACTTTGCTGTTATTCAAGCTACTGTCTGAACATTTAGTAAAAAAAAAAAAACAATGGCACCCTTCATAGAACAACCAGATTAAGAGGAGAGTAGAGAAAGTATGAATTCTTAGCTATTTCTACACATAAAAATCTGCATTAATGTTCATGTGTTAGCCAACAGTAGCTGAATATAACAGAAGGATATATCATATCTTTTTAGATACGTCTAGTTAAAAGGCAATCGATTTCGGTCTTGCTTGTTGAAAACCAGGGCTACGAAAATACATTATTGAGATCTATCACTAGCAATCAACTGTACAAGTCTACTCTTCTTAAACATGGGTACAGTACTTTGCTGTTATTGCAACAAACAGTGGCATCCTTCATAGAAGACCAGATTTAGTGGAGAATTGAGAAGGGATGAATTCTTAGCTATTTCTATTAAGAACCGTGTGATTACATATGTTTGCATTTTTGCCAAATAACCATGAAACTACAGAAATAGCTTGCCGAATGGATTTTGAATGCGAAAAATACACTACGTATGTGTACTGAAGGGAGGGAGAGATCTGAGATCTGAAAAATGTTATAATTATCGTGCTAGAAGTCATCTTGTTTGTAGACACGGTAGTCCATGTTTGAAGGACTAACATCAAAGGCTAACAAAGATGATTTGAGAGACAGTGGGACCAGCATCAGCATTTTCCTGCCGATATCCTGGTGAAACTAGGTGAAATGTGGATTGAAGAATTGAGCAATTTTATCAGGACCAAGTTAATTACTATAAAGGCCACAAAGTCCACATTCTTTACATGCAAGACATCCGGGTCCTGCCATTGGGATGCAACCCTCAGTGAAGGCTTTTCCTCCACACCCTTCCCTACCACTCTCTACCCTGTGAACTGCGGCATCATTATCTTGATGGCTCCATCCACAACTGCAACACCACCTCTTCATCCCTATTGTAGCACATTATGTGGCCTTATCCTCAACAAGAACACATTGGTTTCTTGCTTCTACATATGCATAAAACTTGTCAAAAAACTTGATGAAGATCGCATTACATTGGTCTTAGTATGAATGCTTTTACCCAGTAGTTCATGTATCCCAACTAAACCTGAGTAGGCAGAAGCTCCCTCTCAAAAATCAAAAAGACAGACTCTTAAGTTTCAATTACTTTAGTAATGCTCTTAATTTTTGCAATGTCCACTTCCAATGAAACATCAGCTATAATACCAGCTATACCTCCCCTGATGGGCACTTGGTTCAGAAGAGAATAAAAGGACACAGAAAATGTCCCAAACTGCATGAGACACAAAACACCCTCTCTCTCTACCTCTGGCAAAAAATCAAAACTAGCTAATTTCATGTGATCCTCACATCTCTGATTGTACCCTTCACTTTCCCCACCTTCCTCGACAACTCTTTGACAAGGTTTTTCAAAACTGGAACCCTAATTAACTGCTCATCATCAAACTTAACTTCTACTAGGTACGGCTGGGTAATTCCATCATTAGCTGTTTTATTCACAAAAACGTAGCTTTTTTTCCCAATATTGTGGACAGGGTTGGGTAGGTTACTTTTTAAATGTAATCCGTTACAGTTACAAGTTACCTGTCCACATCTGTAATCAGTAATGTAACTTTTTGATTACTCCAACTCAGTAACGTAATCCGATTACTTTTACAACCAATTGAACATCTTTTGCGGGGATCAATGAATGTTAGAGTTTACATAGCTGGCCAAAAACGAAATTTGCGTTTTACCTTATGGGTTACGTGCAACGCCTTTGGAAAGGATTTCTAAACCATTGCTTTCCACCATTGCTTTCTACATCTCTACATTACAAGCTAAAGGTCTGTCAGATATTCAGTCATTCCAATTAATCCAGTAACCGTCTATCTTCAGTATCTGATTTTTATCTGAACATAACCCAAAATCTAAGGATGTGTTAGCCTATTCTGTTGTGTTTAATTCATGTTTTTAATTGCTTTAAAACATTTTGAAAAATAAATGGCATTTTCTATAAAAGGGTATTGACATTATTGTAAAAATCAATCCGTAGCCTTTCGCGCGTACACTAAATCTGCAGTAGTCTGATGTTTTTCTCCAGAACCACCAACATTGTCAAAACGTTGCCGAAAGCCCAGACACGCGAATGCACGTTCGCAATCTTGAACACCCGCACACAAATACGTTTTACCCGCGCTAACGTTGCCTGCGATTATTAGGGCCACCAGCGTTGGATTTTCATAACGCAAATGAAATAAATAAACTGTGATTATACACCTGCATTCTTAGCTTAATGTGAATGTCGTCAGCAGTTAATGATAACCAATTACGGCAATTGAGATGCAAAGCAAGCAGAATCAAATGGCCTACCAGTATGGACGGAGTTGAGATGGCTGCATCAAATGCAAATCATCATCCTTCCCTGCAAGAACTGTACCGTCAGATCTTTGAGTGCTTTCCAACACCTTTTCTACTCATATATCCTGATAAATTCCATAAAATGTTTTATCTTGAAGGCAGCGCCATGTTACAGCTATCTAACAAATAGTTGCCTAATCTTCTAAACAATTCCTGTCTGAGTTGTTCGGTGCAACTCTTCCTAGCTGTGTTGTTCGGTGCATTTGACAAATAAACCTTGAACCTTGAAAAAGATATAACACCAGGTAGGCCTATCGCCTATCATTGTTTTGAGGAGGATGCGTCGATAGTACATAACTAAATCACATTTTATATGGGTCGGCTAATATTATCGTAGATAGGCCTATATTATCGTAGAAAATAGAACTAGCGCTTCATCGGTCACTAATTTGGTTATGCGCACCCACCTTTGCGTGCATGATGGGTTCAAATAACGATGTTTTTAAAACATTAAATTAAAAAATCAAACATGCAACGTGTCATAATTATTTAGCGCACATATTCTTTTTCAATTGAAGTAATCCAAGGAGTAATCATATTTTTTTTTTCAAAAGTATCTGTAATCCGATTACAATATTTTAGTTGGGAACGTAACGGATTACAGTTACTGTTTTTTGTAATCCGTTACTCCGATTGTAACTCTGATTGTGGACAGCTGCCTACTCATCCATTCCACTGCGGCCACTTTATACCTGACAAAGGCCAAGGTACTATACCTACTTTATGTACTTGAAAATACAATGACATTTCTAATAGATATTTGACTATAATTTGCAAACAACTTATTCTAATTAGTCATCAAATTGACTTCATAGATGGCAATGTTGTCATTACATAGTAAAATGAGTCAAAAATAGCTAGAAATGCTAACGTTAGCTGGCAAAAATTTGGTGGAATCTCTCTTCATTACTAGCTAGCTAACATTATACTGCATCTAAAATCAATCTTGTTACATAAAAAATACCAATATTTTTTAAATATAACTATTTTTTTTCTTTATATTGGTATTGTGTTTTCAGACAAAATAATGCACTTCACACATTATCACATCAGCAAAATCTGGAAATGCACCACTACAGCCATTCATTCCAGTTATACTGATTTATTATCCCTGACCTAGAATATCTATGGATGCCCCAGCTTTGAATTCAGCCTTACAAGGACAGCTGGGGGAAAGATCCTAATCTGTAAAGGAAAGTGATAGTTAATTGCTGTGGATGTATCTGAACGTGTGTGTGCATGCGTGTGAGATCAAACAAAGATAAAATGTATATGCACTCTAATTATACAATACCTCATTTTAGTAATTTCCCCGCTCGTTTCTTTTCAATTCTCACACTGAAGTTAGGCTGTGACTCAAAGTGATTACAGACTTCTGTTAGAATGTTTTCAGACATCGGTGCCACGCTTGACTCCAATAAAATTCACTTCAATGGCAACTTTGTGTCCAGGAATGTATTTCTAACCTGTAATCTGCCCACGAGGGGGAAAACAGCTTTCATGACAAACCATCACGGTAATCAACATGTGCCATTATGTATCATTCAACTGATGGAGCTTTTTGTTTATCAGTAGCAAAGTGTGAGTGTGTGTCACAGTGAGTGGACATCTGCTGTTGCCGGCTGCACTGTGGGTGACATATCACGCCTCCTGCTCCTCCTGCACACACCCTCCTTTTAATAGCTATGCAAAAAGAGCTGTTTTAATCTCACACTTACATACTGATACATACACTGTCACAACACTGCCCCCCAGGCTAACCACAGGCAATATATTCCTATAGGGAGATCACATTGGGGAGCAGTGATCTAACTTGTAGCGATACTAGCTAGCCTACTAGTTTAACAAAACAGATTGTTCATGAATGCAGCCCAGGTCACGAAGTACTATAATAATCACGTCACATGTTCCTCTTGTTTCTAGCATAGTATTTAGCTTAGTACTTCAGGGGTTCATTTAAGTCAAACTGTTTACCCGTTTCAACTTAGAAGATTAGATTTACTTTTGAAATGCAAACACTCCTGGCTGTAGGCAACCATTGAATGGTGCACACTGTACAGACAACAAGACAGGGCAAAATCACAGATCATGTTATTATCATCATCATGGGTACAGCCAGGTCCATGTTAATATCATCATCATGGATACAGCCAGGTCCATGTTATTATCATCATCATGGATACAGCCGGGTAAATGTTATTATCATCATCATGGATACAGCCTGGTAAATGTTATTATCATCATCATGGATACAGCCAGGTCCATGTTATTATCAGCATTATGGATACAGCCAGGTCCATGTTATTATCATCATCATGGATACAGCCAGGTCCATGTTATTATCATCATCATGGATACAGCCAGGTCCATGTTATTATCATCATCATGGATACAGCCAGGTAAATGTTATTATCATCATCATGGATACAGCCAGGTCAATGTTAATATCATCATCATGGATACAGCCAGGTGCATGTTACTATCATCATGGATACAGCCAGGTGCATGTTATTATCATCATTATGGATACAGCCAGGTCCATGTTATTATCATCATCATGGATACAGCCAGGTAAATGTTATTACCAGAATCACAGATGTCTGAAATTATCTTTTTGGCTCAGGGAATGAAAAAATCCATCAGCCAAGCATATTGATATACTGGTCAGAATAATAAATTGCATTTTTGTGTCACACAAGACAACTCATCACCACAGCCTCAGCATCATACTGTAGCCAGCCTCTTGAAACTCCTTTATATCCAAACCTCCATTTCTCACAAAACTTTCCTTTTTTATGTAGTTCGGCCCCTCATCTTAATAATATTTTTAAACAATTTTGTGAAATTCTACAAATTCTCAGAGGATATATCTGTTATTTAAAAGCTAATTTCCTGATATTCTAAAAAAATGTCCCATGAAGTTGAGAACAATGGCCTTGCAAACATTGCATACACATTCAGCATTTTAGATGTAGCAATAATATAATTATTGCTGCAACAAAATGTTCTGAGATTAGCCCATCAATAAAATTACATGTCATGTTTTGATTGTTTTACATATATCCATGTTCTATGAAATCATTTACATTTAAGTAATTCAGGATCAAAACCACTTGCCCTATGTTTTCCTACAGGTTGGCTAAAAGAAGGGGTAAAGAGGTTACTAATAGGAAATCTAGTTATACATGACTTGTATTGTAATGTGAATATATTGAAAGAATACCTTATAAAGCCCCTATGTGTTAAAGGCTTTATAACTATCTACACTCATATTAAGAATGTATACTGTGTATGCTCATGGGTCAAGATTTTATTCCTATAATCCCCAAATAAAAACCTTGTTCACCACTGTCTCTCTGTTGGGTCAGTCATTGTCTCACTACTCTCTGTCTCCCAACTTCTGCTGGCTGTCCCTCAGCTTGCTCCTCCTCCAGCACCTCTACCCTAGCTTCAGTCACTGGTTCACTAGTTTACAATCAATTTTCCAATACTAAAAACATACTTGAATTCCATAAAGCAGTTACAGGGGGTTATTGAAATGAATGACACATTATTACATAATATTTAACATTTTATTAAAAATGTTGTCAGTGAAATGTTTAGGTTTTATGGTCACCTTGCTAACATAGTTTACATTTGTGGCCTCTTACTCTGAGAGGTGAAGAATTACGCTATTTTGCCTTTTTCCATGGTTTTATAGGCAAAATATGAACCCATTATCTAGCTAGGCCTACCTGTCTAATTAGGAAGTGGAAGCATTATCATTCAGCTATGGCATAACTAAATTTTAAACAAGTTTGTTAAGACTGGATTGGCAATTGCACAGCGAACTTCAGTCAGTAGTATGGAAAATCTACCCGCATTTGGCGCTTGGCGCGTGTGTTCGTTTTGGATCCTGGATACAGCCAAGTACATGTTATTATGAGCATCATGGATACAGCCAAGTAAATTTTATTATCATCAGCATCATGGAAATAGCCAGGTAAATGTCATTATCAGCATCATGAATATAGCCAATTGAATGTTATTATTATCATCATGGATGCAGCCAAGTGAATGCCAATATCAAACCTGGAGGAAAGGGATCTAATGTAGGTCACCTTACTGGATCAAAACCTCACTAGTCAACATGTAGGATGGAAAGATACAATGTTGGTGGGGGGCAAGGTGAATGTATATAAAATATAACATTTTAAATCCAAATAAAAATATTTATGGTGACAAAAAAATCTCTAAAAATTACCGGCCACCTCACCACAACTCATTCAGCAGACATGAATATGCAGCCACATGCACTCGATTTGCGCTACAGTACAGCCAGCACTGTGCCAGGAATAACAAGCCCCATCTCAACCTTGATTTCTGCAACACTCAGCTAACCACTGTTGAGTCCTGGTAACCGGCTGTAGGGAACAGACTTATCATTTACTATGAGATCTAACCACTAACCTAGCATTAATCAGGAAGATGTTCGTTTTTGACGTATTCAGGCTGTCTCGTTGACAATTCTTCAAGTGACTACAACCTGAGTCTGTATTGATCTCAGCAAAAACCACCAAGGAACAAGAAGAATAAAAAAACAGAATGAGAAGCAACATCATTAAAATGATGAACAATGAAATTATCCAGTACAAAGTCATTACTAGGATTTACTTAGACAGCAGGCACTTGGCTCAGCAGTCAAAATCATGAAAGTCTGAAATGAAATTGTTTTTTTTTAACTATTACTCTTTAGTTAAAATGTAAATATAGGATTTTTTCTTGAACAGTTAGCCACCTTTTTTTATCAGCCTTGTCTCTGAATAACTCACTCAGGATTTCTTGAATTTATAATTCACTTGTGAAAAGCTGCAAACACTTCGTATACGAAACTCCAGCACAGCATTGAAGGATACTTAAGACAGAGATTTGCCACCATTTAATATTCAGCTGGACAGCTCTTCTCAAAAACACTTCTCCATAGGGTTTTCAGAACTTAACCCTGTCAATGTGAGGTCTATATGGCCCTTTCATACATTATCTGCAGAAATAAATACAGAAACAAATTAACTTTTGCTAATTTTCTCCAATTAGCTTACTGACAATGATTCAGAGTATGGTAGGTAGTTTATATTACCATAGGTGTGCCTCTATTTTCTGTCTGTCTTCTGTACAACAGCTTAATAACATAATTCAAAACTAAAGGTAGATAACATGTATGACTGTGCAAGACAGCACATTAGTATACAGTAGCTCTTGTACCAGATTCTGTTCTGGGGACCATTTGCATGTCTTATTCTTGCATCTGATACATTGGTAGTAAATGAAAATAGAGAAACTTCAACAGACACACATTAAGTCTATTCACGGTGTGACTTTAAAATAAGACTAAAGAAAAATTGAGAATTAATTATAGTCATGAAGGTAGCTAATTAAAAGGAGTCAAGAGAGCTAATCAGTTTTTTATTCCTGCTCTCATCTGATTTATCCTGGCAGGCGTTGTATCTATCTACAGCAAGTATTTAGGCCACAAGGCACTGCTACTTTGAGAATGAAAAAGGCAGTGTTCATTCACTCTATTCTGTTCTGTCCATCATTTATGCTGCAATGTGTGCTCATCATTTAGGCTTGTTCAACAATGGAAATGCACCCTGTGTGACAAATTATATGAGAAACCATGGCATGGACTTTGAATGCCCTAAAATGATGAATCCCAATTGGTCTTTTAGTCAACACCAACCTAAGCTGTACTACATTGGCCTGGGAATTTGTGCAAGTGTGAGTCATTAGATTCCTGACACACACCTACGTTCACCCACACACACATAACACACACATTTTGCAAATTAATATATTTCGTCCAGTTATCAATTACATTTTTCTGTAAATCATTTCTAACATCAAACATCATATAGATACATTGGGACCCAAGTCTTGGAACTACCCTATCTTACCCAGTTTCTTGTTCTTGCATCCTAACCAGGGTTTGTTGGACTTTAAATCTTTCCATTGCTTAACTGTCCATAGGTCTGGCCAGCCATTGGTGTCTATGAAGAGAAAAAATATACAGTATACTCAGTAACTTACAGTAAAAGTACAAATGAGACTAATTTACACCACAACAAGATTGCAATACTGTATTAAAATAGCAAGGCCCTCTTGGCCATATGAAAGCTGAAAGGTTTTAAATATGAAATCTAGCTAACTAGCTATCAATCCTGATGTCAGCATGCCTGCCTGCATTTTCCAATTGAACTTGCCACCATTTCCAAAACTCAAAAATCGTCAACATTAAAGTTAGCTAGAAAACGTTAGCTAGCTAGCGAAAGCAGTTAAAGAGGGAGTACTGCCACACCGCCCCATTGACAAATTAATTTAAGGCAAAAATATGTAATGTACTTATATATTGTGTACTCAGGGCCGGCCCTAGGCATAAGCGACATAGGCGGTCACTTAGGGCCCCCGATCACTAGGGGCCCGAGACCGTTAGTGAGCCCCAGACCAGTAGGGGAGAGGGGGCCCCCCTCTCACTGACTGCTGACACCGTTGTTGTCACAGATCAGTGGTGTAATAGTAAGCTTCCCCGACTCCTGTCTGGGAGACCGGGGCTCAGATCCTGAGAGTGATTCTTTTCTCCCTTTGGGACAGAAGATCATTACAGTCCCTCCCTCAATGGGGATTGTGAGCTGCACAAGTTCTTTTCACGAATCAACTGTGTCTATCGTTTCGTTTTGAGGATCACCCCCCATTCTTGGAGGGAGACACGGCAGCGGTAGGGGCGACAATAGATTACGGGACATATCTGATGAACACTCCTCAGCTACGTGCACTCCTTCTCTCTCAGAATTACTGGGAATGGCATCAGCAGTGTACTCGATTGTACAATACGGAAGGGTTACTCAGTGCAGTTTCGTTAGCCCCCACCACCCTTCGTGGTGTTGGAGACGGCGATGTCATCATCGGAGAGGGTGACAGACCTACTGTCAGAGATAACGGAACTCCGCCTGAAGGTCGCTATCGAGGTCTTTCCAACGACCCAGAACGAAAGCTGTTTCTACTCCCTCTACTTTCTGGTGCCGAAGTAGACGGGGTATGAGGCTGATTTTAGATTCGCACATTCTCAACAGATGCGTGGCCAAACGCCTGTTTCGCATGCACATGACGAAGCACCTGTTGGAGCCTGTTCTCCCAGGCGACTTTTGCATGAGCATAGACCTGAAGGATGCATACTTTCATGCGCCAATTCTCCCTTGGCACAGAAAGTTCTTCCGGTTTGCATTTCAGGGCACAGCGTACGAATACACCAGGGTGCCATTCGGTTTCGCTCTAGCCCCGCACACCTTCTCCAAGTGTCTGGAAGCGGCGTGGGTGCCATTGCGCAGGAAGGGGATCAGAGTCTTGGCCGATCAGGGTGACTTAGTGATCTTGGCCTCGTCGGCGGAGCTGGCAATCTCTCACACGGCCCAGTTGATGATGTTTTTCACTTGTCTGGGCCTGGTTGTGAACTGGTCAAAGAGTGCGCCGTGGCCTACTCAGCAGATGTCCTATTTGATGGCGCACTTGTCGGAAGCGAGGACAGAGAGCATCCTCTCCACCCTCCATCTTTGTCAACCCCCGTGCAAGAAGTCTGTGCGCATGATCATGTCCCTCCTGGGATTCATCTCGGCTGCTCATGCAGTGGTGCCTTTGGGGCTGTTGCACCATGTCCCATCGGAACCAATGGTTGCTGCTAACCAGCTCTTTAGCTAGGGATCTGAACCATTGGCAGGAACCCGGCCATGCTGAGCCAGAGTATCCCGATGGGCAGGGTGACGTCATTCATGCAAGTTTTCGAGGACGCCTCTCTGACAGGCTGGGGAGGTGTGTGCCAAGATCGAGCGGTGAGAGGTGTGTGGCCTCAGAGTGGCCACCACATTAACCTGCTAGAACTTGAGACAGTTCTCTTGGTATTGATCCACTTCACCCCCCTGCTCAAGAACTGAGATGTCCTGATTCGTTTGGACAATCGGATGGCGGTGGCGTACATCAATCGACAGGGGGGAGTCAGGTCTCCTGCACGCCACATGTCGGCAAAGCGCCTTTGGCTATGGGTGCACAAACATCTACATTCTCTGTCAGCCATTCACATACCGGGCAGTCTGAATGTAGGAGTGGATCTGATGTCTCGAGGGGGTCCCTCGACATGACAATTGGCGTTCCCGAGATCGTCTCTCAAATCAGGAAGAGATTTGGGGAGGCTTGAGTGGATCTGGTCACATCAAGAGAGAATGCGCACTGCAGACTTTGGTTCTCTCTGAGGGGCCAGGACGACCCACCACTCGGGACGAATGCAGTCACGCATCGTCCCTGGCCTCCAGGTCTCCTTTACACATACCCGCCACAGGCGTGCATTGTGTGTCTGTTGGCACACCTGAGAGCGGATCATCTGTCTGTCATTCTGATCGTTCCAGACCTGTGGTGTGGTATCCGGAATTAATACAGTTGCTCACAAGTTCTCCTTGGCTGATTCCTCAGCATCGGTTGGTACAGAGCATTAGTTACAGAGCATTACAGAGTTACAGAGCATTAAGCAGCTATGTAAACAGCTGGTTAGCTTACATTAGCTGTCTAGCTAGCATTAATTGCACCACATGAGAGAAGAATGAAAGCTACTTTAAACAGTAGCATTCGTTTTGTCTATGCAACTAGTTAGCTAGCTACTAATATATGATTTCAAGAAAGACTTATCAACTTTGTCATTCCGAATGTGTTTATTGAGGTATTTAAGGCGAAAAAAAGAGATGTTGGGACCCTGAACTGAACAAGTTGCGAAGAAGCTGAACAGTGAGCGAAGAAGAAAGCCAAAAACATTACTGCAGAATACGCTAGATTTATTTGTAAATTAAAAAAACAAAACCTGAAGAAACCAGAGAAAAATGTGACCATGAGGACAGAGAGGAGAATAGAGGTTCAAAAGATCCCTCTGTATGTATTTCATTATAGATAATGATTTTGTGTGACTGTAGTGTATAACTTTGGTTGTGTTTAGGTGCCATTTTGGTATGAATTGCCATAAATAAGCCCTCTTAAAAGAAAAAATTCTGGACCTCACTAATTTCTAAACCCTGGCTTCGGTCCTGAGTGTACTACATTGATAGTGAGTATACGCTATGCCTGCAGACAAAAAAGTGTACCTGCACATACCCTCCACTATACCACTGAAGCTACCCATATCTTTGTCCGGAACCACTAGCCAGGAGGCATAGGCCTACGCAAAAAGAGTTTGTTCACTTGGTTATAGTTATCCTTGTAGACTTCCTTCATCTTCAGTACTCTGCTATACAAAGAGAAAGGCACTTACATTTAGTAACTGGGGGTGGTAATGTTCCTTTTGAACAGACACAGCTGAGCTAAACTTAGAAATAAATGACGGCTTAATTATTGTCAATCTCTAATTTACCCTATAGCCTATACCTAACCGACAGAAGTAGACAACACTTGGCAGGCATCAACTGCTATGTCTTTGCAACTATATACAGCCTATGTTTCCCCATTATTCCTAACAGCATTCACTGACTGAACTACAATAATAGTTACATTTATAGTACAATAATAGTTACATTTACTTCAATATTAAACACAAAACTACAAATTAAACTTAAAAACTTTTACTGTAGAATTGGATTACAGTACCCTTTGAGAAAATGACTTTGTCTGAAGGATATATTTTGCAGTTTAAAGTTAATCGAAGTTGACGATATATCTAGAGAGAGCAAGATTTTTTTTCTGTGGTAGTTTTACTATTGGCAGAAATCTGTACTCTCAGCATCTTACATGTACTGTGCACATTATGCACATTGACTGAATTTTACACCAAAACATGGACTAGCAATGAATGATTGTATTTACAGCTAATTTGCTGTAGTTTTAGATTCATGTCCCCTGCTAGTTGTATTGTCAAACTCCCTTTCTGTGCACTGTCTTAATGCAACTGTTTCCCTTACTGATTTCTGCTGAGCTGGGCTTCTTGGAAAAAAAAACTGCCTTATAAATAGAAACAGCAGCATGCAAGACAAGGTGATTGGGGGAGAGGTTTGTAATGAAACTAGAATGGGTAGAGTATGTTATCCTGTAGGGATGGTATGAAATAGGTAAGCTGCATTGTAGTTGTTCTTGTAAGGGACTCTTAAAAAAGGCAGAAATTCACAATAGGGACAGAGAGCGACTGCAAGAAAGAGCGGGAGTAGTTTCTCTATTAATTGGTCCTGTGACGGGGATAATGTATGATCATCATCACAGTGATAAGCTCATTATTATCTCCGCTTTAGTTTTGGGCACACCATTCAAATTACTGACACTGTAATTACATTAACATAATGACGATGACGACTGAAACTACATGGTAAGGAGGGGGAAGAGAGGGATGTGGTTGATTTTTGGATACAGAGTTCCCAAAAGAAGAGTGAAATATTTTTGGTAATACTGAATTAAAATGTAACTACTTATGTATTTACACTGTAACAAGTACATTTATATTTACATTCTAACAATATGTAACCTTGTGGTAATTGCAGACTGGAATTACAAAGGTGTAACACTGACCACCATGCTGGCTGGAAATATTCATTATAACACAGGAGTCCTTTATATTATCCTGTGTCTTCCAGTCCAAGATAAAATCCCCAAGTATAATCACATCTGTTGATATGATAGAGATGAATAGGTTGGTTAGCTGGTGTAGCATACTTTTCATGCTATGAATAGGTTGGTAAGCTGGTGTAGCATACTTTTCATGCTATGAATAGGTTGGTTAGCTGGTGTAGCATACTTTTCATGCTATGAATAGGTTGGTTAGCTGGTGTAGCATACTTTTCATGCTATGAATAGGTTGGTTAGCAGGGGGTGCACAATATACAAGGGGTGGAGAAAGTAATGTAAACACCTAACAATATATTTATATCAAGGACCTAATGCGTAGAGCCACTTTCTGCCTTCCGAAAGTCCTGAACTATGTGTAGTTGGATACTGCACCATTCTTCCAGAGGAAATGCCTCCCATTCTATGAAGGATGAAGGTAGAAATCTACTTTGCACTCTGAGCTTTAGAACGACCCTTAAAAGTTCAGTGATGTTCAGATCTGGGGATTGGGGAGGCCTTTTAAGGTATTTTATATCATCCTGGTGTTCATAAAAATCACTCTTGTATTCGTTTAGCAGTGTTTATGGGGGCATAATCATCCTAGAATATTGGGACATCAAGAGTGAACAGTGTATGCACCATAGGGTACACCTGTTCTGGTAAAATGGTGTCATATTTCTTGGCCAATATTACAACCTAGCAGAGCAATCATCAGACCTAATGCCTCCCATGAGATGGCTGCCTATTACCATTAAAGATCCCCCACCATGTTTAGTAGTTGGATGAAGACATTGTGGGCTGAAGGCATCCTTTGGCTTTCTGTAAACCAGTCCAGATGCAGGAAAAATTACTCATCTGACAAAGGGTTCTGGTTTTGTGCAAGTTAAGTATCTTTCTGCATTGGCCATGGACACAAGTGTTGTCTGAATGGCAGCCCTGCCAGGATTCAGTTTTTCTTGAGACTGGGTCATAAAGGTGCTGATTCTACTCTATGGTCATATTCGAGGCTGTGCTTTTGGGGCACTGAGCAACTATCCAGTTAAGCGTCCGTCTATCCCTGTTGGTCAGCTTTGACTGTTGGCCATATGACAACGTAGGATCCTTTTTAAAAATGAATCCCTCAAATCATGGCAACAAGCCATTGTGCAGCTTATTGTGAAGTTAGCTAGCTAGGAGTATCCAGACTTCTGTGGATTTTAAGAACCAGCCATGTGGAGAGAAAGGGGATAGACAATGGCAGAGGAGGAAATTACAGCTTTAGTTCTAGTATTTTAAAAATGGGAAAAATCTTGACACCTTGTACATTTATCAATATAACTACTGATAGGAACGTCACTGAAAGACATCCGATGGCTCAATCAAGGACAACCATGACTACACACTTGCTGTGCAAGGACATGACAGCTGTAATACTTTAGCCTGTAGTGAAACTAGGAATCTGCTGAAATGTTTAATGCCACTGGGGAGGATGCCCCCCCCCATGTTCAAGGAAGGACCCCCCCCCCATATAATTGGCATGTTTGTGTTTGTAGGTTTACAATATCATTTCAAATGGAGCCAATGTGACTGTTCATGTTAATCCTCTTCTCCTTTTTCTATTTTGTCCTCTTCCAAAATCCATCCCACTTGTGTTTCTTTAAAAATTAAGTAATCTCTTAGAACCCATGTCATACTTTACTCATAATCCTTGTTCCCATGGTTATGTTGAGTTTTTCCTTTTTTTCGCTGCACAACATTTTGCCTTTAGGACTATGAGGTAAATGCCAGATGGATAGATTGCTAACTTTCTAACTATTTAAGTACATCATTTTAGGTAAGTTCGACTTATGCAGTATTTAGTCTCGCGAGGCCATACCTCCAATCTTGTTTGGCCTCCTTGGACAAAAAGGTATATTTGCAGAGCGCAAGTCGGGGGTGTTACTTAATAGGGGGGTTCCTGAATATAAAGTTACGCCCACTGAATATAAAGTTACGCCCACTGATGTTCACCATTGATCAGTTTGGGGACATCCTGGTTTGACGCTCGGTTCAATGCTAGGTGTCATGTATGGGTATGACGTCATTACGTTGAGGAGTGTACTAATGGAGGAAGAAGAGTAAAGTTCAAACTTTATCTCAGAGGCCGTGTGATTTCATTGAATATTTTGTCAAGATATAACACTAAGTTAAAGCATAGATATAGAAAACAAAAGTGTATTTGCTTCGATTACATGCTGAAAAAGCACTGTAGTCTGATTATGCTTGTACCAAATGGTGAAAATACTTTTTTCCAAGACCATTTGTTGCAACCACCATTAGCTAGGAGTAAGGGACTAAAAAGCAGCTAGCTTGTAGCTTGCTTACATTGGCCAACCTGGCATTAACCATTCTTCCTTTGTTATTGTGATTGCACTGTATTTTTCAGCCACGGCTAGGCTAGGCTAGCAACATTAGGGATTATTAACAGGAAGGCAGCAGCAGATATTAGGACTTTCTTTACAAAAACCTCCACGTAAGTTGCTGAAGCACCAGCTCCATTTGGCTTCTTTAGCTATACTTAGTAGCCTAGTTCATTTATTGTTCAATACTACAGGAGATCACCCTGGCATTAATTCATTAGAACTGTTACAGCGTGATGGAATGTCCACTATTTGTCTGATAGGGAATGTCTAAAATTTGATGGCAAACTGAAACACACCCATAGGCAGTGGACTGTAATTAAAAGGGCATTAGGTTGGTTGCTGAGGTGAGTGAGTAAAAACAGTAGTACAAAATAGCCTTCTGGATCTGTGTAATTGTAAAATGCTAGTAAAAGCTTACCTGTTGTATAGACAATGGTCTACAGTTTATTTTCAATTTAGTTAAATTAACTTATTTAGTCAATTGTTTTTATTATGTCACGCATTGCCCCTGAAGACATATGTGTATTTTGTATGCTCAGTAATACAGGAGACAACCTAGGCATTAAAGGTCTGAACTACTATTGTGAGGAAGTGTTTGTTGTTTATTTGACCGTTATATTTGACGGATATAGCGGAATGAGTCAGACCCAGAGGCAGGGGAGAGTCAGATAGATGAAAGGGACAGTTGGGTGGATGCTGAGGTGAGTGATAAATTAAAAACTACAGAATAGGATGGGAAGTGGACTCAGATAAGGTGCAGTTGGCGATGCTCAAGTCAAACTAGCAGCACGGCCGCTGTGGGGATGTGGTGGACCTATTGAAGGCAATGGTGCCTGAGGTCAGCAGTCTGTTCAAGCAAGTGGAGATCCTGCTGAGACTTTTGCTAGTGGTTCCTGCTTTTTCAGCACAGATGGAAAGAAGCTTCAGTGCTTCGCGAAGTCTAGAATCCTGGCTGAGATTAACAATCCTGTTTTGAGATTAACCTCCTGTGTTCCAATGGCATGCTGTGTTTGCAAATCCAAGTTTATCATTATAAAAGGCTAATTGATCATTAGAAAACCTTTTTGCAATTATGTTAGCACTGCTGAAAACTGTTGTGCTGATTAAAGAAAAAATAAAAGTTAGGTATCTGGAGCATCAGTAATTGTGGGATCGATTACAAGCAGGGGTGGCCAACCAGTCAGAGACTAAGAGCCACATTTTTTACTGTGTTACCGCAAAGAGCCAAATCATACACATGGGCACACATGAACATCACCCCATCCCTTCCTCACACACACACACACACACACACACACACACACACACACACACACACACACACACACCTCTGCTCAGCCAGATTTATTGTAAATGTCACACACCAACATGATAATGACAGAAATTGACTCCTACAGTACTAAGACCACAGGCCAGTCATTTTCAACAATGAACATTGTTGAAAATGACTGGTCACCAGCGGTGCTGGTGACTTGCCAGCTGGCTTTTAGCAGAGTGGGAAAATGCGTTAAATCTCCCTTTTGAATATGCGCCTTGAACAGCTTCAGTTTGTTGACAAACGCAAACACACTTTGCACAAGGTCAGGCAGCATTTTTAACTTACCCTGCAGAGTAAGGTTCAGTCTGTTCAAGTGACACAGCATGTCGACCAAAAAGGCCAGATCCATAATCCACTCGAGGTCCGAGAGCTCGGGATAGTCCTTGTCCTTATCTTCCATGAACAGTTTCACGGTATCCAAAAGCTCAAAGAAGCGAGAGAGTACCTGGCCTTTTAACAGCCACCTCACAGTGCAGAGCAGCGGCAGGTCACCTGGAAGCCCTTGGTCCAGCTCAGCGACGAGATTCTTGAATTGCCTGTGGTTAAGCGCATGTGTGCGGATGTAGTTGACGATTTCCATCTTTTTGGAAAAACTGTATCTGGTTTTCTGCCTGACTTTTCAAAGTGACCAACTTGTGCTTGCGAAGTTCAGTCCCTTTTGGAAATTCCTGGTCGATGTTAGCATGGAGTGAGCTGAAGTGGCGCTAAAGATTTGAAGCTTTGAAATGCGCTAATGATGCCTGACGTATAAGGCAGAATGGCTTGCCATTACGTTCAACAAAAAAATATAAACTCTCCCACTCTGTTAAAAACGTCCTGTGTTCATCTTCATATTTTCGTTTTGCTGTGCATTTTTTCCCTGCCATTTTGAGAGTGAACATGACACAAATTGTTTACTTAAATGATCTTGCCCCTACTGGGAAACTTTGCGGTATTTTCATCTCACACACATGCGCGTTTGACGAAAATACCGTATTGAACTCAAGCAAAGCGAACACGCACATTAAAAAAAAACACAAACACAAACTGAACGTAAGAGCCGCATGAAACCAGGCAAAGAGCCGCATGCGGCTCGAGAGCAGTGGGTTGGCCAGGCCTGGATTACAGGCTCAAAATTGCCAGAAACAAAGAACTTTCTTCTGAAACTCGTCGGTCTATTCTTGTTCTGAAAAATGAAGGCTATTCCAGGCGAGAAATTGACAAGAAACTGAAGATCTCGTACAACTCTGAGTACTACTCCCTTCACAGAACAGCGCATACTGGCTCTAACCAGAATAGAAAGAGGAGTGGGAGGCCCCAGTGCACAACTGAGCAAGAGGACAAATGCATTAGAGTGTCTAGTTTGAGAAACAGATACCTCACAGGTCCTCAACCTGCAGCTTCATGAAATAGTACCCACAAAACACCAGTCACAGCGTCAACAGTGAAGAGGCGACTCTGGGATGCTGGCCTTCCAGACAGAGTTCTTCCTTTGTCAAGTGTCTGTGTTCTTTTGCCCATCTTAATCTTTTCTTTTTATTGGCCAGTCTGAGATATGGCTTCTATGCAACTCTAGTCCATTTAGAAAGGTTGGACAAAATTGTCAGAAAAAAAGTCTGCAACAGTTCAATAGCTCGAGGAAGTTCACAGGGCCAGAGATAATTGGTTGTCTCTTTGTGGCTAGCGAAGTCTCAATCAGTTCCTAAATCGTGTTTCAACTGCCCTTCAAAATGTCATTTCATCCCACATGGACAACGATGGAATACAATTCTGTGTGTATGCAGCAGTGCAGTAAAGTTCTTTGTGTAGATCCCAGGATAACAGAGTTTTTGCCACTGGGAACCACAATTCTTCTCAACATGAAGCTGCCCAAATTAATGGGCTGTTTTCCATTTATTATCAACAGTGGTATTAAACAGAACACAGGAACCAAATCAACCCTCAACAAAAGTGGCAACCTCACCCTAACCTTTCACACCATATCTCTTTTTTTGGTTCATTTTGGGTTTAATGTACCTGGGACATCTGTTAAATGTATTTTATGTCTACTTCCTTTGGGTTTTATTAGCATTTAAATAGTCAGTGAGGTGGACCTACACTATATAATGTTAATAGCAATAATAATAATAGATACCCAATTTAAAATACTTTTAATATGCCTAAATATTAGTAAATACAAAGGAAGTGGTCATTTTGACAATGTAATTATTTAAACATTTGTTTCCCCCTTTTGAGTGGATAGTGTGAAGGGAATCATAAAAAGCCTACAAATTAGTTACAGAATAATCCCATCCAAGTTTATGTCATCAAGAAAAAAAAGTGTTCTAACCTAATGTAATTACATTCATCACCCTGGGCAACGAGCTGAAGGGGGAGGCATGTACTGTAAAGATGAAAATGCTGCATATAAAAAAACAATTTTTCAGCTGACTACAGCATTAATTATAAACCTTTTAGCTCATTCAAGTGCCATTATATTCATGAACACGGGTGGGCCCTAAAATGTGTTCAGTTCAGAAAAAAACGTGTTGCTTCAGCGGTGTGTTTGTCTGCCATGGGAGGATGCAGTCCAGCCAAGATGGGTACTACCACTCAGTGCAACTTACGGGCCACCAGTAGTCTTCATGTGTTTTGTTTATCTGAGATCAAAACACTGAAGTGAACACTATTTAAGGCATTTTCTTGCTAATCATCTACATGTTTAGTCTCTTGCATCAATCTCTTAATATTATTTTATATATACTGTGCCTTATTATTTTTTCTCACCGAGATAGATAGGGCTGACAGGACAAGATAAGTAATGCAGTGAGAATGTAAAGGGAGAAAGTGTTCAGACAAAATAGGCAACAGTATAAGATGACCTCGCCATAGCCGTGAGCGTTGCAGGGATATTTTTTGGAGTTGCTTAATAGGATGCTAATAAGCCAACAGATCAAAGAGAGGATCCTCAGTAAGATCATCTTCCACAGGACTCTGTGGCCCACAGAGAGGATCCTCAGTAAGATAATCTCCCACAGGACTCTGTGGCCCATAGAGAGGATCCTGAGTAAGATCATCTCCCACAGGACTCTATGGCCCATAGAGAGGATCCTGAGTAAGATCATCTCCCACAGGACTCTGTGGCCCATAGAGAGGATCCTCAGTAAGATCATCTCCCACAGGACTCTGTGGCCCGTAGAGAGGATCCTGAGTAAGATCATCTCCCACAGGACTCTGTGGCCCATATTGCAGCTCTGTTCTGGCCTCCCACCTGCCTCATTATCCCTCTCCATCCACCTGGTCACCCCCCAGACCACCACACCCACAGGCTACCAGCCAGGAAAGAGACAGCCATGCCAGGGTTACTCGTCCACAACCAATCCGTAATTCCCTGTGTTAACAGGGTAACCGGCCTTGGAAACACAAACCCTTTCCACTTGAATAATAATGTATTTGAGATGGTTTCTGCCCACATTTGAAGAATTGGCATTGACCCATTACAGTGTACTGTGTTTTATAGCATGCCAATATTTGAACTTAGACCAACCTACCAATGATCAATTTATTTAACCTATTGTGTTTGTCTGAAAAGCTGCAGCACTTGCCTAACAACAGGAAGATGTCTACACATTCTCACATAGCCTACAAATATGGTCTCATACACCAAAGGCACAAATAACCAAAAACTAAATTTCATCAAGAGTTCCACCTTCTGGCAATTACATTTTTCTGACAGAACAACATAAATGATAAAATGAAATGACTTATAGAGAAATGGAACTGCCAAACTGCCAGAAATCAACTGGAAGAATAGCTTTCATAATGATTTGTAAGATGAAAAAATGTGACTTTGAAACCATTATTACCAGGTATTCAACCTGGGGTCTGGGTCGCAGAGGTAATGCGGTGCTCCTTAGAAAGTTCTCCCCAAAGTATTTATTTACATTTATAATAAGAAATTATTAGTGTTCACTTTGTTTGGCTTAATCCTGAAAACTAGGAAATCTGAACAGTCAAAAACAAGAATTTACTAAATAACTCAGATTGGCCAGATGGTGGCAACTATGAATGTTAACTTTGCAAGGTCACATCCATCACTCCACTTTTGAAATTAAGTCAAAAGTTAAAGTTGGTTCATATGTCCGTCTTCTCAATAGGAAATAATATTTTTCTTCATGAACTCATGATACACCAAATTATGGAACTAAATGAAACTTTATAAGTGGCCTTCATTGATAAAGTTCACTCAATGTATTATTGTTAGTATCCCAAAAAATACTGAAATATTTATGGCAGCATAGTCTGTCATATAAATGCATTGAAATAAGTGAAGGATTTTTCTACTGTAACAACATTTGGTCAAATTTCCAAACACTGACTGTGTTTGGAAAAGCCAGAACATTCATACCCACACGGTGGCGCTATAATTTGGCATGTTTAGATCTCTTGATGTTTGATGCAAAATTCTTAATTTTGGCACGTTCTTAGGGAAGTCTCGCTAACATACAAGGTATTTCAGATGCAATTTGCATTAACTTTACTTAATTATACATCTTATGGAGATACACCATTTACAAAATGACACTGACTGGCCCAAAGGGGCGGTGCATCATTCGTGGGGGATGAAATGTTTACTGTTGCCATGTCCTACATTCACACTGTGGAAGATCACTGAAATTACTACACCAGTTAGTTATAGGATACAGTACAGTACCAGCCTGAGGGTGGACAGGGAAAAAAGAACGACTCAACCTCTCTCTATGAATCAGTATCATCTCAAAAGCTTTTCACCAGAAAGTCACACCACAGGCAACATTGAACTAATGTCAAGTAAGTCTGACTTTAGAAACAGGTACAACATTTGATATTCCTGCTACAGAAGCAAGCAGTAAAGTGTATTTTTGCTACAAGTCTATTTAGAGTCTGTGACTAATTCTGCAAGATGTGTTGATATGATTGCAAGGTACTCTTAGATAAAAAGATAGAGTGGCAAATGAGACGTTTCAGAAGTTAGTGCCTAAAACGTGTTTATTATTGATATTAACACATTTAATTTCATACTGTATCCTGTTAACTTGGATTATGCATGTTTTGAAATATGTCAGAGGTAATGAGTTTCTACTTTCAGGTACTGCGAATTAAATCCATCCTTGTATTGACCATCGGTGGGGATTAGAATCTAGTAGAATCTTGTAAAAATAGATGAGATGGCAGAAAAGCACACTTGTCTGACTCAAGAGCAGATAAAGTTGACCATGCAACAAAAACAGTCAAAATACAATTTAATGACACTGGTGACTGCATTATCAGATGAAGACAGATGTGTTTAATCATCTAAGGTTTTGTTATCTAATCAGATTTCAACAATCAAGATAGCATTGCATTTTTTCACTGAATAATTTTATTCTGATCCTCCAGATATATATACTCCAATCTGACCTTAAATCAGGATGTTGTGTTGGCAATATTATTATTTCTTTTACTTTAAAGTAGAATTTCAGATAGTTTTGATACCCAAATCTGTTCCCACTCGAATGTTGGATTAATTTGGAAAAGTGCAAGATATTACAACCAATGTCAGTGAGACAGTTTTTTTTTTTTTACCCAACTCATCCGCTTGATGTTGCAACTGTGTTAAGAACACACATAAACATAATACAAACTAGCTTGAAATGGCTCTTGAATCTGATGGATCACTGGTATATTTTGGTTAGCTTAAACAGTTGCATTAACAAGGAGTGCGGTCACATTACAATTTAGAGACCTTTAAAAGCACTGAAAATCTGGATTATGTGGTCTTTATATTGAGGATTCTAGATCCAAATTGTTCATTATACATTCATTCAGAAAAACAGGCTTAAAAACAGCCAGAACCATATGATACTAGACAGCAGAAATGAGGATAAAAGAATTCAGATCATTCTGGATTCTCTCCCCCACAGCTAATTGGTCAATTCAGGGGACCTAATTAGGTCACCAGCTGCAATTATTTGCTTTGGTTACAGTGATCAGCATAAGGGCAAGACGAACCAAACGGCTGAGTTCCGGTGCCTTCCAGATGTCAGGACAAAGCTAGCGCACATTGCGCTCCTCCTGGAGCGCTCCTCTTCAGATCCAGCTTGGGGCTAAGAGGGGATATTTTTAGCTGGGTGTGGAGGGAGAGGAAAGGGGAATGCAGCCGTTATCTGGCAGAAGGACTGTGATGGGATTGTATGTTAGATTTTAGATCTATTCTCCTTCAGATGATATTGCCGCAAGAGTCACTTGGATGTGTCAAAAACCTCAGGAAATTGGTCGAAACATTTAACCTTGATATGTTGTTTACTTTTTTTACACCATGTTCAACGTAAAGGTGGGATAACAATCATAAATGTTAAATAATAATACATTATATGACCAAAAGTATGTGGACACCCCTACTAATTATTGAGTTCAGGTGTTTCAGCCACACCCATTGCTCACATGTGTATAACATCCTGCACATAGCCATGGAATCTCCATAAACAAACGTTGGCAGTACAATGGGTCATACTGAAGATTTCAGTTAATTTAAATCTGGCACTGTCATAGGATTACACAATTGCCACAAATCTGATCATGAAATAACGGCCCCACTAGATTCCCTGGTCAACTGTAGATGCTATAATTTTGAAGTGGAAGCATCTAGGAGCAACAACAGCCCAGCCACTAAGTGGAAGACCACGCAAACTCACGGAATGGGGCCGACCGAGTGCTGAAGCACGTAGAACGTAAAAATCACCTATAATCTGCTGCATCACTCACCACGAAGTTCCAAACTGCCTCTGGGAGTAACATCAGCAAAATAACTTTTCATCGGGAGCTTCAAAAAATTTCCATGGGTTTCCATGGCCGAGCGGTTTTTCATGGCCGAGTTTTTCATGGTACGCAAGCCTCACATCAACATGCGCAGTTCCAAGTGTCGGCTGGAGTGGTGGAAAGCCCGCTGCCATGTGTTCTCTGGAGTGATGAATCACGCTTCACTATCTGGCAGTCTGATGGACGAATCTGAATGAATGATTTGCACATTATTGTATTCTGTTTTTATTTACATTTTACGCAGCCTCCCAACTTTTTTGGACATGGGGTTGTAAATGGTTTCTGTTTATCAGGGTGCAACTAAAGCATATCTAGCCTGCCTAATAATGATGTATGATAAAAGGTGATGAGTTTACAACAGGGAAATGTTTCAATCTATGAGGTTTGGATGTTTAGCATTCCATTTTACTTTACATTAGATTGCTCACTGGAATGAACAACAGAAAGAAAGGTGTACATTTTTTATTAACGCTGCAGAACGACAGAGGTAAGGTCCGAATACTTTAAGTGCCGGTTTCGCACACACGGATTAAGCCTAGTCTAGGACTAACATACCAAGATCAATATAAAACTCCATTGAGCTTGTTGTTTTAATCCTAGACTACACTTTATCTGTGTCTGTGAAACTGGCCCTAAGAGATCAGATTCTTGGAAACAAAAACAATTACTCTAATGAACTATTTTTCTCAGGCCTACAAAGCCATTTACCATACGAAATAATGTTATAAAAAAGTCAAATATGGAACACAGTTTATCTAGATAATGGACAATATACATACAGTAGGCCTCAATTGAATAACATTCCATGTATTGGTGTTGGAACTGTACAGTCTGTGCCCAATTGGTCTGCATGTCTAATCATTACATTTTGTATTTTATATCCCAAACAGGCAGAGAGCAATGAAACCTCCTTTGGGAGGCAAAGCATGAGGTAATGTGAGTATCATCCTGACTAGTGGGTCTGGGGGGATTCACTTATGAGGCTTATAGATCAAATCAACTGCTAATGAACATTTTAATCAGTGTCTAGCCTACTTATAAAAACACATTTTAATACCAGTCTTGACTGCTTTGTACAGATGGGCCTAACATCTAACAATATCAACTTGTTGAGTTTGCGCTGTGTACACTCCTGAGGTTTTCTTTAAAGGGTGAGAGTCTAGATTATGAGGTCAGAATCTTGAATGAATGGCAGATTCTAAGATTTCCCCTAAAAAAATCAGACAGAACACACCTTGATCAACTGTAAAAGGTCACTCCTAAGATTTGGGTTCTTTGTTGAACTCTGAAGCATGTCAATGCCTGAGGTTTCCTATGGGTCACAGGCACAAGTTACAGCATGCGTCAGATTGAAGGTCATCAAGGGTTATGACATTGAATGTGTGAAATGTGTATGCACAGGCTTACATACGTTCAAGGTGGGCTACATTTCACCAAATTAATCACCAATAAAAATGTTTGCATACTAATGTGCAGATCCAACTCATATAATGGTATGCCATTCAAGCTGGAATGTGAGGCTGAATTGCATGATTTCAGTCATAATGTTTCAAGTGGTTGAAACACCTTTTGTTCACACAAAGCCCTCCAACTGTACAGTTCTTGGTCAGGAATTTTTTAACCTCAAATGTGACCATTATATTTTGTATTCAGTTTTTTTTAGTTTTTATGTAACTAAAAGACAAACAATTCAGACAACAAAAAAGTAAAATACATATGCAGGTAATGTTGGAAAGATTTATAGATATACAGTGAATGCACCAAAACCCATTTGTTAAGTCCAGATTGTTAGCTTTCATTTTAGAATATTTCATCCATATTGGATAGCCCATTAAGAAATTACACCACGTTTTATACATATCCCTCTTTATCCAGATCTCTACAGGCTCTTTAAGGTACTTCTTAAGCCATTCTTTTTTAGTCAAACTATTGTTTTGCACCTCCTAGTCATGCCTCTGTAGTTAAGCTGGTGAAATCTTCTGCGGATAGTAATGGCTGACACATCCACGCCTACCACTTGGAGAGGTATACTTCTCTGTTGGACAGTTGTTTATTCATTTTGTTTCTTTATTAACGGGAGAATTCTTTGGTCATCCACTGTAGAAGTCTTACTTGGTCTAGCAGGTTGTTTACCATTGCTGAGCCTGCCTGAGAAGGTATTTCTTAATATAGCTTTTTGGTAAGCTTTATTTTAATACAGCAACAAGTGCTTGCTGGTTACATGGGTTACTTAATCATTACAAAGAATACACTGTGTAACACAATTTTTGTTTCTGGGTAGTAAGTGTTATTTCATAATTGGTTATGCCTAAAAAGTATAGAAAATGGCTATCATTCCCCACAAACTTTGCCAGGACAGTGACCAGGACAGTGATATTTTGAAATGTATCTATTTCCAAAGAGAAAACGGGCAAATTTGTATCTTTGCGCTCAGTAAGTCTGAAAAGAACAACATATGAATCCAAAAATTACATGCATTTACACTAAAGTAATACAGAAAGCAAGCACATTTATTTATATAGCACAATTCATACATCGAAGCAATTCAATGTGCTTAACAAAGAAAAAATATTAAAATACAATAACATAAAAACAAATACACAAATGAAAACATCAAAACAACATCAGAAATGACTATAAAAGATGTAGAAGTGAGTAATTTTTAATGTAAATCACTAACAAATCAGCCCCCAAATGAAGTCTCCCATCATGTTCTCATAATACTGTCCTTGGTAGCGGTGTTCAAAGTCCATTATATCCTGGTGGAAGTGCTCTCCTTGCTCCTCCAAGTACGCTCCCATGTTCTTCTTGAATTTATCAAGATGAGCATCAAGGATATGGACTTTGAGGGACATCCTACAGCCCATTGTGCCGTAGTTCTTCACCGGTCTCAACTAGCTCCACATAGTTTTCGGCCTTGTGATTGGCCAGGAAGCCCTGAACCTCTGCAACAAAGCTGTTCCAAGCCACTTTCTCCTTACTAGTGAGCTTCTTGGGGAATTCATTACACTCCAGGATCTTCTTTACCTGTGGTCCGACAAAGACACCGGCTTTGACCTTTGCCTCAGACAGCTTAGGGAAGAAGTCTTGAAGGTACTTAAATTCTGCCTACTCCTTATCTAGAGCTCTGACAAATTGTTTCATAAGGCCCAATTTGATGTGCAGTGGTGGCATCAGCACCTTCCAGGGGTCCACCAGTGGCTCCCACTTGATGTTATTCCTCCCCACAGAGAACTCAGTCTGCTGTGGCCAGTCCCGCCTGTGGTAGTGCGCCTTGGTGTCCCTGCTGTCCCAAAGGCAAAGAGCACGGAAACTTGGTAAAACCGTCTTGGGGACCCATCAGAAATTCTACCATTTTGAAGTCTCCCATGACCTCCCAGCCTTACTCATCATACTTCAAGGCATCCAGCAAGGTCTTGATGCTGTTGTAATCCTCTTTGAGTTTCATTGAGTGAGCCAGGGGAAGAGACAGGTACTTATGGAGCAGCACAGCTTTAAGGCTCCTGGATGAGGTGTCAATAAAGATTCTGATTGCCTCAAACAGACTGATCACATTGTGGCCGAAGCAGAGCCCATCTTGACTACTCCTAAATCTTTTGTAGTAATTTTTGTATTACTTTAGTATAAATATATGTTAATTTGGATTCATATGTTGTTTTTTTCTGACTTTATGTGAATGAAAAGACACAAATTTTCCTGTTTTCTCATTGGAAATAAGTAAATTTCAAAATATCACTATCCTGGTCACAAAAGCAATGTTTGTGGGAAATAATAGCCATTCTCTATACTTCTGAGGCATAAGCAATTAGGAAATAACACTTACTAATTGGCGTTTGAGTTTGCAATTGAAATAAAACTGCCATTTTGAAAGCTACACCCTCCTCCTTCCACTACTTTTCCTAAATGGGCGTATATAACATTGTTCCGTTGTCAGAATTCTAAACTCACAAAAGGAAAAATATTTAGAGACTATTTACCTGTTTTTTTTTTTACCCTGTTTTCAGATTTAAATCGCCAGTAGCCCAAGGCACTTAGATGTGGTATCCAAATGGTACCCAGGCGCTAATCACCCCTCACTGAATGGCAGTGGCGTCGTTAGCCCTGGGCGTCGATATATATTTCAGATCTTTTATGAATAGCCCCGGATCTCAAATTGACCAAAAAAAAATGAAAAATTGGCCCCTGATCTTTTTCTTTTATAAATCGCACATTATTTATGACAATGTAGATGTGTAGGCCGCTAGCGTGTACATCAAAATTTTCCTCACGCACATTCAAAACCCTGTACTTTCTGTCCCGGGCGGGGTGGGGGTGGGGGGGGGCTAACCCCCGAATGTATTGTGATCCTCGCAACGCCTCTGACTAGTGCTATGCATTGGCGTTGAAATCAAGTCAATAACCCCACTAGAACCCCCGGGAGACTTGCAAAGACAAGCCGTTCACATAGCCTATTCGTTTTGGACCTTGTCTTTTTCTAATAACTCCTCGTGGTTTTTTGATAACTTATTCATGTCACCTATAGAAAAATCTTATATGCCAGTAATCTAGGAGACTAGAGTCGTGCATTTTCGTTGAAATCAAGCAACCGTGCTTTAGGCTATTCATGCGGATATCCTTTGATCGTTGCAAACTGGTGGATAATGTCTTTTCTTTTACCTTGTACATCACCAAAATGACATCAAAATGAAAACTAAATTTTAATGGATTTATTTTTGAATAATTTAAGTGTTGTTTAATTTTCATTCTGTATATTTATAGAGCATAATATACTAACAAACATACTATAGCCTGTATTCCTAGAAATAATCGTTCTATGTATTCTTTTTTTAGTAATTTTTTTTCGTATGATGAGACCTTATGATGAGACCTATTTTTTCAAATTCATTAACCATTTAAAACAAACACATTCTGTAATTCATGATTTTTTAGACTATTCTACTGTATATAGTTTAATAAAAACCCAGTATATGAACTGTTGCTCCGGCTGGAATGTGATGCTGCTGAGGAGAATGTGAATGCTAATAGGGACGATTCTTATGATGACGAAATACAGCGTTCGGCTCTGGCTGTTAATGGTCGTTTGAAAGGCTTGGCGGTTCAAGGGTTAAAGGTTTATTAATTTATGATATCAGCTATGTAATGTTTTCATGAAATAGGTGTCCAATAAATGGATTTCTGTCTCTTTATAGCAAGACCCTAGATCTGCGCCTACACTAGGCTCTACTGTTGTCATTTTATTATGAGTAGACTTATTGGACATCCCCAGGTAGCACTTGCACCACTGAGAATTTATTCTCTGACAGACAGTCATACAGCAGACAGGAGCAGCAGAAGGAAAAACAAAAGAGAGAAGATGAGGTGTAGCAGCTATCAGCATGGATCCTCCAACACACAGTGAGACTGTGCCCTCCAGGCCTGTTCAGCACTGCTGAGGAAGCACTAAACTTTTTCACTGCTAGTTATATGACTGAGGAGTTTATCACTGACTCCCAGCAGAGCCCACATATATGTTAACTGCCACTGTAGCCGGGGGTATGTCAGTCACTATGATGCCTCCTGTGCTTTGGGTGAGCCCACAGCAGCTGACAGACCTGAGACCATTTGTGTCTGATTAAGCGGAGGGGAATGAGCCAATTAAAAGTGTTTGTTAAAGGACCAGCAAATCTTAAAGACTCACAATGGCACATGTATAACCGTTACAGAGATCTACACTCCTTATGAGCCCTATTCCCTTCATTTTTAAGAAAAGAGGATTAGTAATTCTACTTAAACCTCGTCGCTCATTCGTAAAATTGCAAAATTCAACCAATTTATTTTAAATGAAACCACTCTGTAGAAAACAAGATTGTAGTCTGACAAAGCACATACATGAGCTTTAAGTTAAACCTTTCAGTCATGACTGAGAGGATCAAATCATACATCTGCAAAGTAACAGATTGGGATAACTGGATGACTATATATGTCAACTGGTCTTTAAGGTGCAATTTTTGATTCTTAGATATACATAGATATACAATAATGTGAAAAAGTACACCACCAGGAAAGTTGTCTTTTTCCAAACCAGTTGAAATTCCAAACCAGTTGAACAAATCACACCAAAAGATTTAACTTCCGGTATACAAAAACAGGTGCAGATGATTAGAAAATCTTAAAAAATCTTAAAAAATAACCTGGGATTATGCAGCCTTTGATAAAGATTATTAACTTAATCTGGTTTGGTCTTAACGTCATGGGTATGTGGCAGTGGCGGAGCTTAGCTTTCTCTCTCATGGGTGTGAACCTTAGCCACAAAGCCCCCCCCCCCCCCCCCCCCCCCCCC
>JACXGI010002326.1:0-44069 GCA_016801175.1 Esox masquinongy | reverse complement strand
TTTTCTCTTGCTTCTGCTGCTCAACAACTTTACTAAAGACGTTTCACAAGGGCACATATAATTATATTTAATTTTTGTATTGCTTTTCTTTCCTCTGAGTGGCAGACATGTCTACGTTCCATTTTTATGTTTTGTTAATATTCCACTGTTCAAATCCTTAGCAAACGAGCCGACAAAATCCGACGTTATACCCAGGGTTGCCAGATTCACTGACAATATAGACCCAATCACCCGCGGACTCCACATAAAAACGCACGCTGTCATTAAAAATAGCCCAATTAAGGGGAAACTGTCCCATCTGGCAACACTGGCTACACTCCCAAGGTCCCAGATTTGTAGATCATACAAATGCATTATGGAATCATAAAAAATATAGATGTTTATCACTTCAGTGTCAACTAAATAGTATGTAGCAAATTAATCATAATATAATTTTATTCTGCTATATTCTTTTATTCTTGCTATAATTTTTTCAACCATAAGATAAACTTCTTACGGGCCCCTGTGATTGGCTGCCATGGGTCCCGCGCACCCATTAAAGTGCCGCCTCTGGTGTGTGGTAACACATCATGCCAAGCTCAAAAGACCTAAATGAGTCCCTCAGAAAAAAGATTATTGACATATGTTTTTGAGCAGTAACAAAGCCATTTCAAAGCAATATGAAGTAAATCCTCCCAGACCACTGGTAATCTAAAAAAGGACCGGTCGACCCACCAAATTCAGCCCAAGAGCTGACTGAAAGATGCTTATAGAAGTCTCTTAGAATCCTAGGGCCTCCCTAACAAAATGGCGATCATTTTTAGAAGACAAAAAAATTAACTTAATAAAAAAAAAAAAGCTATTTTTGAAACAAACACTGATCATGCCCATGTGGTATCATGTGCCTCCTGGCTGTAGTAAATACAAGCAAATGCAGAAAGCCCTATTTCACATTTCATTTGCTTGGTGCCAGTAATGCACCAATAATTCTCACAGGTAAACAACATGTTGGGATTTTCTTGCTTATTTACCAAACCAACAGACAATAACATTAACACACATTTACCAGAGGAAATTACTGTCTCAATTGATAATTACCTTTTGACAAACGGCTTGGCTGAAGAAACAGATTGCTATGGAATCTCAGAGTCAAAGCCGAGATCTCAATCTCATTAAAAAAAGTCATGGAGGTAATTGAAGCAAGTCATGCACGCAAGAAAGCCTTTGAACATGAGACAGTTGAAGCAGTACTGTAAAGAAGAGCGAGCAAAAAAAAATCTCAGTTGATGGAAAAGACTGATAGGCAGTTAAAATAAACATTATTAAATCCAAAGGTGTCAACATCAGCTACTGAATCTAAGGGTATACATATTTTTTCTGCAGTATGAAATTACATTTCTATTGATGTTTTATTAATAAATGAATGGCAGGCAGGTCGTACAGGTTCACCAAGACCAAAAATTCTCCCCAACAGTTTCTGTCCCTGTGATGTTGTACTTAGCAACTGGTCATCTGACCCATAGACACTAATAAGACTATGCTTACCATCTCAAAATTGTAAAATGTATAGCTGCATTATACTGCACCTAAAATCTGTTTATCTCCCTGCATGTAGACATGCCATACCGATACTGTGGATTTGTACCTAAACTGTAAATCTGTAAAATAGATATTCACTGCATATCTCAATCTTATATTCTCACCTCCCATTTGCATATAGTGTATGTAAACGTTGTGTAGATTTTGTGTGTAATAAATATTGGGTACCAGTACCATTCCACCAAGTAAAATTCAGAATATGTGTAAAAAAAATAGAGATTCTATTTTGAATTTTGAACAGAGCAGCAGTGTTCTCTAGTGGTGGTAGAAAATAGCATCACTACTTACAAAGGTAAATCACACTACTCAAACATTTATCTGTATAACACCTCCCAGTGAAGTCACAAGTTGTGTACCACCATGGAACTGTTATCTCATGTAATTTAGAAAAATTGTTAAGCCAAGCCTAGATGTAAGCCTAATGTGACAATTCAGTATCAGCCGTTAAATATTAAAACCCTGAAAAACATATTTATGTCTTGGTTTAGCCTGGCATTTAAAAACTGCATTAACTGTGACAAAAGGAAGTAATTTCCTGTCTGTAACTATTAGAGAAGACATTGTACAACACACCTAATGTATTTGTTTTATCACTAGCCTGTCAAAGTCCAGGATTTTCCAGGAAATGGTTACTGAGACCCTTTGTTGCCAAGTCACGTTTTCTGTTAGAATTTTCTGAGTTTGGTCGTCCTTTAGCACTGGTCAATTGGTCTGATACTACCCCCACCACGATTTGACCCCAGCATGTGTAGTGAGATAAGAAACAGCAACATTTCTCTATACCTGAGATAATGATTGGCTAAAATGCTCTGATATCAAGGCAACATTGAGACCGATAAACTACTAATACTGAGCTTGCTAGCATGCACAATGCTAGTGCATACTAGAATCTCCTAAATAGTAAAACATTTCAGAAAGCCTTACTTTCCAGTGAGTGCACTAGGTTTGTCTTATCTCTCAGCTAGGCTGTATCAGTCAGAATCTACAGTGCACGTACTCAGAGAGAGGAACATGGCTTTAGTAAACAGCAAAGGCTGCTTAAGAGCCACACTGTCAGACCACTATGCACAGTAGAGGCAGCCCATAATATGAATGTTTAGGGTTATTAATGATGTTGTATATAAAACCTGATGTGGCAAATTTCAGTTTGATACCTACAACCAATATACAGATAAGATCTATTTAGTCCAGTTGTTCTGGTCTCTTTGTCTTTATTATTTAAGATGAAAATTAAGTAATTATAGATTTTCATTATTTTAAACAGTAAGATTGCACATGCATTTGTAAAGTCTAAAAATGTGAGAGATAGTAGAGAGCAGCCTCATTTGAAACTGATGATGATGCTGGTCAGATGGAAATTAACTGGTTAATTTTGAGAGTTCAGTGGGTCTGACTTTAAAGAGTAGGCTGGTTTGCCTTTTCAAATGCAAACACAAGTCCTTCTTTTAGTGGGTGGCTGTCTGTCTACCTCAGTCAAGATTGCTGAAACATAAGGTAGGGCAAATAATGCTGATTTATGGAACTTTCATCATTAAATTATTTAAATTAATCTACAAATTATACTAGCTTTTGATAATTTAGAAATGAATGTTTACAGCAAATTATTTCTGGAATTTTGGATCTTTATTAAGAATTTTGGATTCAAAATATCAAGATTTATACCCAAGCCAAATTGTTTCCAAACAATTCCCATCCAACACATACCAGACCCTGTTATTTAAAAAAAAAATCCATACCTAATCCAGCTGGGTCCAAGGTTGATTATCCAATGTAAAATATTTTGGAAATGAGGGATAATAATATCTAAATTGTGTTATATATTTATCAGACACAAATGTATCCAGACAAAAAGAGCCAGACAAGCTGAAGAGATGGATGCTGAAAGAGCCTGTCCTGAAACAAATGCAATCCATACATTTAGCAAATGTGACTTATTAAGGAAATATAGTATCTGAAATATGTGGCCACCAACCGTGATCTGACCTGGGATCTGAGGGACAACTACATAATGTAATATCTGACCCAGATCTTGAGTAATCTGAATTGGGTATATTTCTGAAGTGCAGAAGCTAAAATAGAGCTTTAGGTTAATATCATCTTTCGAGAAGGAAAGCCAAATGCTTGTTCATTGTTTATTGCAATAAAATGCATGTTTATTAGAGATAATTTTGAGTAGTTTTGGATGAGGTAGTAGACTTTACTTCCTCTGCTCTCTACCCCTAGCTGTTATGCACACCATTGTGCTACTGGTGTTGTGGGTATTGGGAACATCACTGGTGTTACCAGACCCTGACACAGGGGGAGAGAAACCTACTGATGAGCCCATTCCCTGTTCCAAGGGCTGCACCTGTATACATGATGACTACAGTCTAGAGCTCAATGTCTACTGCAGTGCACGCAACTCCACCCAGGCCCCCACTGATGTGCCCATTTCCACACGTTCCCTCTGGCTGGATGGCAACATGTTTACCATTTTACCTGCTGCCAGCTTCAAGGACCTCAGCAACTTGGACTTTCTAAATCTGCAAAATGGTCAGCTGGTGACCCTTGACTCCCAGGTGTTCCGGGGACTTAAGTCACTAGCTCACATCCATTTGGAGCGCAACCGCATCCGTTCATTGCCAGGCACAATCTTCCAGAACACACCTAACCTTGCCTCACTCAGTCTCAATAACAACCAATTGTCCCGTATTGAAGATAAGCTGTTTGCTGGCCTCTCACATATGTGGCTTCTCAACTTGGGGTGGAATTCATTGGCAGTGTTGCCTGAGACTGGGTTCCAGGATCTGCATGGCTTGAGGGAGCTGGTGCTGGCTGGGAACAAGCTGGCTTACTTACAGCCACAACTCTTCCAAGGTCTAACTGAGCTGAAGGAGTTGGACCTCACTGGAAATTACCTTAAGGTCATCAAGGCTAATGTGTTCTTGAAGCTCACAAAACTGCAAAAGCTTTACCTAGGCCAGAACCAAATCATGTCAGTGGTACCAAGAGCTTTTGTGGGTATGAAGTCCCTTAGATGGCTGGATCTCACAAACAATAAACTATCAGTGCTCCACGATGAGACTTTCCTAGGTCTTCACAGCCTCCACGTGTTGCGGCTCTCAAACAACTCCATCAGTGCACTAAGGCCCAGGACCTTCCGTGACTTGCAGTATCTTGAGGAGCTGCGTCTCAGTTACAACCGGATCCGGTCCTTAGGAGAGAGGATCTTTGAGGGGCTTGGGCACCTTGAGGTTCTCGAGCTGGAGCACAACCAGGTGCAAGAGGCCCGGATGGGTACTTTCATGGGCCTCTCTCATCTGGCTGTGATCAACCTGTCAGGAAGCTGTTTCCACAGTCTTCCAGACCAGGTGTTCAAGGGTCTCTTCAAGCTCCACAGTCTTCACCTGGATAAAGGCTGTCTAACCAGGGTCACAACCCAGGCTTTTGTTGGACTCTCAGGTCTTCGGCGGCTCTTCCTCCAACACAACAACATATCTGTGGTGGAGCGCCAGAGCTTTGTAGAACTATTGGGCCTTCAGCAGCTGGACCTGAGGTTTAACAAGTTAGATGCCCTCACCTCCCACACCTTCTATGGCCTGAAGAACTTGGACTATCTGCTGCTGTCAAGCAACCAGTTTCGTCAGCTCCCTTCCGAGGCCCTTCCGCATCTGCAGCATCTCTCATGGTTAGACCTCTCAGCTAACAAGCTGGAGTTTCTACACAATGGTACCTTGCAGCTGCTGCCCAGACTACGCTACCTAAACCTGAAAGATAACACTCTGAGCAGCATTCCACCAGGTATCCCAGACACCCTGGACCAACTCTGGCTGACAGGAAACCGTTGGAATTGTGACTGCAGTATCCTTCCTCTCAGAGAATACAGCTTGAGGAGACCACAGACTGTCCCCCGGCAGGTGGAGACCCTGGCTGAAGGAGTGGAACCTCACACTGTTGTCACCATCTACAACAACATAACATGCACCAGCCCCCCAGCTCTTCTTGGCCATGACCTGAGAGATATCAGCAATGAACATTTCAGCAACTGCTGAGGCAAGGATCTATTTAATCAATAATACCAGACATTTTAAAGAAATCCATCATTTCAAAATAATTGTTATACCTACAATTTTCACTGTATATTTAATCATTTTTGCCATTATGCTTTATTCATCAATATATATATATATTTATATATATTGTTACATTATTTTGGCTACTGTAGTAATTAAGCCCTATATAGTATGTGTGAGAAGTAGATACACTATTGCATTACCATATACATATTTTTCTCGATTTGTTACATTTTATGTCATTGCAGGGAACACATTCCAAGTAAGCATACCAGAATACTCTGTGTAAATACTGTATGTACAGTACAATTAGCTGATATATTTCAAATTAATCAATTTTGGAATGAATTACTATGAAATGTATTCACATATTTGTTTTGTCCTCTAAATAAATATAAGAGAAAAAGGACAGCCAAATATAGGTTTGCTTGTCTGAAAGGATTTCAATGAAACAAATGCTCAGACCTCACTTTCTGGATGGCTCTACTGCTTACATTACACAACCTTGATCAACAAACTTCAAAGTCATGTAAGCCTCTTCAAACATTGCCTGATGGATCAGACTATAAAATAAATCCCGGATCTGGTCCAATTTAAAGCACTATAAAATGTTTTTATTAATTTAAAATAAAATTAATTTTCAATATACTATTCCTGTTTTCTGTGCAGTTCTTCCTTATTATGGTCAACATTTGAAAATTATTATTCTCAGCAAATTATTTACGCTATACCTAATTTATGCTTCCGTACTGACATTTAAATTGCTGCCAATAGGCACATTTATAAAACCATGTAAACATCAACAAGCAATTATTTAGCAGGCATATAGACTGTACAAAACTTTTTTTTTTCTTGGAGAGGGGTGCCCCACAGCAAAATATCCCACTGGGTTTTTTCCCCTACATAAAATGTGGCTGAAATAAATATTGCAAATGTTTTGCTCTTATTTGCCCAAAAGCAAGGCAGGGTCAATAAGATAAAAATAATGCAACTTGGGATGATACTGTTTTAATTTTAATTAATCTTCAGTTTTTTTTAGATATTTTTCTTTTCACACTTGGATATTGTGGGTTACTGTGTGTAAATAAAGCCAGAAAAAGTTAGATTTTATGTGTTTTCATTTCAGGCTGCAAGGCAACAAAAGGTGAACATTTTGAAAGGGGGTGGTGACTTTCTATACCCACTGTAAATTGTGATGAAAGACACATAGAAACTCCCGTTAAGAAATCAGTCAAATTACAAGTGGATATCATTTTTATTCAACAATCTCAAAACAACAGTTTTGAATTTTTGATGGTAGATAAGTGAGAAAGTACACACTTTAGAAAGTGGCCACTCCCAAAGCAAACCAAACAACTGAAAACTAAAATACACTGGTCAAAAAAATTAAGGGAACATGTAATCAAGCACAACACCAAGTCAATTAAATTTCAGGGATATCAATATCTCCAGTTAGGAAGCATAAGCGATTGTGAATCAATGTCACCTGGTTTGGTGCAAATGAAAAGTGACAGCAGGTGCACTGGAGAGGCAACAGCAAGACAACCCCCAAAAGGGAATGGTTTTGCAGGTGGTGGCCACAGACAATTGCTCTCTCCTTATCCTACCTGACTGATTATGCTGGGTTGATGCCGTAGACGGACATCAACCCAGCAGCAGGACCAGTATTTGCTCCTTTGTGCGAGGAGGAGCAGGAGGAGCACTGCCAGAGCCCAACAAAATTACCTCCAGCGGGTTACTAGTGTACATGTTTCCGACTAAACTGTCAGAAACAGACACGATGAGGGCCCAACATCCTCTAGTAGGACCTGTGCTCACAGTCCAGCACCGTGCTGCTCAACTGACATTCGCGAGAGAACACCAGAATTGGCAGGTCCGCCATTGGCGCCCCGTTCTCTTTACAGATGAGAGCAGGTTCACACTGAGCACATGAAACAGACGTGAACACTGTGGTTAACATTGTGCTGCCTGCAACATCATCCAGCATGACCGGTTTGGTGGTGGGTCAGTCTGGGGAGGCATATCCTTGGAGGGTCGCACAGACCTCCACGTGCTAGCCAACGGTACCCTGACTGCTGTTAGGTATCAGGATGAAATCCTCAGACCCATCGTCAGACTTTACACTGGTGCAGTGGGCCCTGGGTACCTCCTGGTGCAGTGGGCCCTGGGTACCTCCTGGTACAGGACAATGCCTGGCCTCATATGGCCAGAGTGTGTATGCAGTTCCTGGATGACAAAGGCGTTGATGCCATTGACTGGCCCTCACATTCCCCAGACCTGAATCCGATTGAGAACCTCTGAGATGTTATGTATCGGTGCATCCGACGCCACCAAGTAGCACCACAGACTGCCCAGGAGCTCACTGATGCCCTGATCCAGGTCTAGGAGGATCCCCCAGGACGCCATCCGCGGTCTCATCAGGAGCATGCCTAGACATTCTTGGGAGTGCATAGAGGCATGTGGGGGCCATACACACTACTGAGTCACTTTATGAGTTGCCGTGATGAAATTCACACAAGTTGGAACAGCCAGTGATTTCAGTTGTTTAATTTGATTTTTGGTGTGAATTTGAATCCAGCCATCAATCAGTTGATGACTTTGGTTTCCACTGACTGTTGTTACATCATTTTGTTCTCAACAAATTACACAATATACAGTAAAGATTTTGATCTTTAATATGTTTTGTTCATTGTGACCCACTGTGTGATTTGTGTTCCCTTAATTTTTTTGAGTAGTGTATACCATACCTGAGTCTAAAATTCCTGTTTTTTTTAACAGTGCTTATACAAAAAAGCAATTACATATTTTTATCCTTAGTGTGGAAATATCGTCAAAAAAAATATAATCAAGTTTTTCACTGTATTAGACCTTTAGAACTCCCTTCTATAATCTGCATTGATATTGATAAACGCGGGGACTTGTGTTGTTACTGTAGGCTAACCTACGTGTTTGCTATTGTTAGTAGTTGCTAGTTAGTTTTGTAATTCTGCTCCCACATGAATGTGGTTTATTTTCATGATTACATTATAATTATATCCTTGTGCATATGGACACAGATTCAACATATTGGAATACTCTTTTCGAGAGCGTCAAATCCTATATTCCATCCGTCGATTCGGATTCCTCATCAGTTAATTCACCGAGGTAAATTTGGTTTGATATACGATATTGGACATTCAACTTTTATTCAAACCCCAAAATCAGGTCCTGTTTCTCCAGGCTCAGAAACATGCAATAAATTACATGCCTCAAAGTTATGTATTCAAAAGCTTTTTAACCATGTGGCTTAGAAACCCCAAACCACTTTCAGATTGTTCAGAGAGCAAACCCACATGTTGCACAGCCTTTGGATTTTCAAAAAGAGTTTTGAATTATTTTTATAAACATTTGAAAATTTAAAAACTCAATAGCTTTTTCGTTGAATGACTTAGAAACCTCAAACCACTTTCATATTGTTCAGAGAGCAAACCCACATGTTGCACAGCCTTTGAATTTTCCAAAAAAAGTTTAGATTTTTTGCTGGACCACATAAGCAGAGCCGGCCTAGAAGAGTGAATGTCTCTTACTGACTGGCTGACTGAGTGAGTGAGTGACTGACTACCCCTTGTTAAATAGCGTAGTGGTTAGAGACGCAGACTATGGAACAACAAGTCCTGCATTCGACTCCCGTCACAGTCAAAACACATTATGCCTTAGAATTTGTTCAGGACAGACAAAACTTTGCTAGCTACAACCTTCACCAGCTACATAACAGGAGCATAAAATAAAACAGTTCTGGGCCCGGTTTCCCGATAGTGTAGCACTTACGATGGTTTATCGATACACGTAGCCTTAAGTGGGACTTTGTTACGACAGACTTACGCCTGCTTCCCAAACCAACACGTAAGTCGCTCTTTATAAAGTGCATCGTGAGTGCCACGTTACGGCCGTTTGGAATGGAATTAGGCCATCTCTGGGGCTTGGAATGGAATTATGCCAATCAATATAATAATAATAATAATATAAATATATAATAATAATATAAGTCACATATCAATCAACACGTGATTGGTTAACTGGGAATATAAAGCGTAGTGAGAAAAATCTATTCTAATTTTTTGGAATACAAACAAATACAAACGCAAGAGAAAACATGCATTCTGGCATGTTCTTCAATGTTCTTCTTGATGAGGTAGAGGCACCAGCACCTATCCATCAAATAATAGTAGCAGCAGGATGCAGGCTTTCAGACTCGTCAACGGTTAATTTTGAACACTTTTTCTTAATTAGCCTGTTTCTTGTTTTACGTACATTTTTCTTTATCCTCAGTTGACCAATTGCATTTAGTTACATTTCCATCCAGTCACGCACTTATTGTCTAATTTGTCTAAATAAATGTGTCTAAATCAAAACTGTTTTGATAGGTTTTATTCATTCTACTGCCTTGATATTAACTGTTTGCGATCACTCCTCTCATCTTGAGGGAGGCGCTATTTCACATAAACAGTGAAGTGCCTGTTAAGATCGGTTAAGATGGACTAACGAGTGGTCCGGAGCACTCATTAATTAACAAGTGATGTTATGTGCCACTTAAGTAACGATGCTTTCGGGAAACACACTGATAAAATAACTAGGCACTTACGTGTGTCTTACGATCATCTTAGTGCTTTGGGAAACCGGGCCCTGGTGGATAATAGGATTTGTTCAGGATAGACAAAAACTTTTCTGACTACACGATTTTCTTGTCTTTTCAATTGACAAAAAAATCTGTTATCGTCACCTATATTGATAGATACTGTATCAATGTCATTCACGAATGGCTAATAAGCTGTTAAAACGGCCAGTGGCAAAAGTCATACAGTTCATAGATGCTATTTGTGTTGGAGGTAAACATAATAAGAAATGTTACTCAGTTTAACACAATGCTTAATGTCTAGGACGTGACCAAAAAGCTATTAAATTTGAAATTGTTCATGCTTATATAAAAAAATATATATATATCCAAAGGCTGTGCAACATGTGGGTGTCCTCTCTGAACAATTTGAAAGTGGTTTGAGGTTTCTAAGTCATTAGACAAAAAAGCTATTGAATTTTTCAATTTTCAAATGTTTATAAAAAATAAATAAAACGGTTTTTTTTGGAAAATCCAAAGGCTGTGCAACATGTGGGTGCCCTCTCTGAACAATGTGAAAGTGGTTTGAGGTTTCTAAGCCACATGGATAAAAATCTATTGAATACATAACTTTGAGGCATGTCGTTTATTGACGGTCCCTAACCAGAGTTGCTAAGTCCGCTTATAATACGCGACTTTGGGCTTATTTTTTGAAGTCGCTTGAAATAATCACAGGTCGCGGGTTGCGGTTTTTTGGGCTGGTTTTAAAAAATATGGTCGCTTGTTAGGAAAATCTGACAAGAGACTTCGTTTTTTAACATATATGGTCGCTACTTTCCCTAAATGTATTGATTGACACTGTCTGCTCACAGCCTCACAATAATATTAGTGCTGTAGTGTAATTCGCTCTACTACAAATCCCCACGGGCCCCTCCTCCCTCCTCCCTCCCATTGGCGAAAAATCAAGTTAGAATTCCAAACGATGTTTCAAGTTTCAACGTTTCTTTGTCAAATGTACCAAACAACACAGGGTCATCCTGTAAATTATTGTGACACGGCACCCGACAACTACGAGGTAAGAGTTAAGAAGAATAAATAATCAAAAATATAGCCAGACAAAAAATAAAGCAACACTATAAGTATTGAATATTATAGACACTTAGTACAGCAGTGAAGAGTCATCATTGATGACATTAGATGACATAGCACTAGATACATTTCCACAAACGATGCCGCCAACAAAGTGGTCTAAGTATGGCAAAAAGTACAACAAGACTGTGTCAAGTCAAGTGGTCAAGTGGTCGGTGATGACACTAAAGCTCTGTGCAGATACTGCAAAGCAGAATCGATTATTACAGTTTATAACAGAAAACAAGCATAACATAGCCTACTCATATATAGCCTACTAATAGTATTTACATGTCCGAATGTTCTTTACGCTCCCCCTTAGTGCTCCTGTCCTCTCCTTTTCCATGTCTCCTCTCTCATATTCTGCTTGCAGGTTATCCAGACAGAATCAGAGATTAGTGGATAGTGCCCTCCCTCCCTATATGCGTTGTTGATATTTGATTATTATTTGTAAAGAAGTATTTGCTTGCATACAATATTGGGCTTGTTTTGGAAGCTGCGGTTGCTTGTTTGTCTCGCGAAAGTTTGGCAACACTGTCCCTATAAGCAGATCGCTGTGTACATCGTTTGTTACACCGGTTATAGTGGGGCTGAGTCCGGGAAAACAATACCTGATCTCGGGTTTCGAATATCCAGTATGAAACCAACTTCACCTAGGTAGTAAATTCGATTTTCTAGCTATCTCGCCTAGCTATACAGTACAGTAGTACTTGCTTTCAGAAAAACTGTTTTTAATTGATCTACCTAATTGTTAACATTGGCTTCTACACAAATCACAAGTTACTTTTGCTTGGTTGAGTTTACCGTACTTTACTGTAACACGACAGTCGCTAACGCCTTATTTTACTCTCCAGTCTAAAAATGAAGAGAACATATCCATACATATTTCGCCGAAAAATTGTTCTTCCGGGTCAGTCATTGGAAGACTCAGAAATAGAGGTATCTGAATGACTTTTGTAACGTTAACCTTGTTAACTAACTAGTTAGCACGTTTACAGCTAGTGTTGCAGTTCCTGACAAGGTAGTTATTTATTGTGTGTCCGTCCATCCCAAACAGTAGCATTAAATACAGTGCGTGAGAACCACGTCTGTGTTGGATATACTAAATCATTTGCCCTCATAGAGAACTTACAAATGAATACCATATAGCTTATCAAGCCACTGATTTATCCCTGCCGGGCACACCAGGAGTATAGCCCCATAAGATATACGGTTAATAGGATCTGCAATCATAATTATTAGAAATGAAGCTCAGGCAGCATTATTCACGTGGAGAGGAAAGGGAACTCCTCAGTGCATCACAGCCACGGCGCAGCAAAAAGACAAAAAACAACTCACTGCTTCGCCACACCGTTCATGGAATACTGCTGGTGAAGAGAACACATTGGATTCACTCAGTGGAAGACACTGAGAACTGAACCAGATGGTTCTAAAAAAAAAGCTATTACAAAATAGCAAAACCGTTTTTTTTTTCTTTTGAGGTGAGAATACTATACATTTCCTATTATATAGATTATTTAAAATTATGTTTAAGAAAATGTTTGCATTGTAATAAGAAAATGTCCAAGATATATATCTGCAGTAATAGAAGTATTATAATGTTTCACAACATTTACTCACCAGAAATTATTTTGGAATTTCAGTTGGTCAACAGAAGACACGCTGTATTTTGTTGTGAAATGGAAAAGAGACACCCTTCCTCTCTAACATTGACATCACTAAGATGCACTGTCTCACTTGTCCTCAAACAAGCAATGGCAGATGGACTCAAATTCCTGACATTTCCTGGATGCTAACATTCTAGAGAGTGTAGGGAATTATTGTGCTATTTCAATATTTTTTAAGGATAGTGGACACTCCTTTTTATTGTTTTATCCAAAGCTTTTTTGGACTGTTTGAATCATAAGGAGACATGTGAAGAGGAGACATAGTGGTGAAGGATCCAAATGGTTATTGATTTTAATTGCTCACTTATTTTTTTTATGATTTAAAAATATTTTTCCGGCTTTTCTATGCTGCTTGACCAAAAGTGAAAGTAAAGCAAGTGGAGGTGAGTTGGTTAAAATGCGCTGTTGCTGTAATTCAGACAATATCCACAAGGTGGGATCAAGTTCAGGATAAGGCATTGCATAGAGTAATAACTTATTTAGGTCTGCCGAATCTACAGGCATACTGTAGATTGTCTTTTTTTTACAGCCATTTGAGCACTGGGATTTAGACTCTGTTCTTCTGACTCTTCAAACAGATGGGCACTTTCTTTGAGGCTGCATGTCATACAAACCTCTAGTTGTACAACCAGGTAGACAAGTATAACTCAAATATATCACTGATATAGATGTTGTTAATGAAATAATGAATGTAAAGTAACCATTGTAAAAAACAAAAGAAATAATGGTCTCAAGTGAAGGCAGTGTAAGGTCACATGATAATCTGGAGAGGATTGCTTCTCTCTGCAAGACACAGTCAGGTGGAGATGTTGAAGAAAAAAGAGAAAAAAGTCCAATGAGAACTTCAGGGGTGCCTCTGAAAGCACCTCTTCAAGATCATGGCAATTTCGGGTAAAATACTATCAACTTTTGTGGATTTTACAAGAGACTGAATAATCTCGTGAATTAACATGAACTGTTTGTTTACTGTCCAGAAAGAAATGGGGGATGGGGAAGATCTTGGAAATGGATAGCATCTGAGTTCTGCCAGGAAGCGCCCACTGTTTCTATTGACTTGCGTAACCTTGAGCCTCCTACGAAAACAACTGGACCATGCAACAGCACTACATCCCAGCCTATGAATATGTCCAACCCCAAACCACACAGAGAAAAGCTATCTGATGAGAATACACAGTCTGAATTAGTGAATGTGAAAGAGTACATTTCCTCTAATAACAGACCCATTTATAGCTCATTGCATCAATACATAGGTTGTGTTCTATGACTCAATGGCTGGGAACTGTTAATTAAGATTATCTCCTTGAGTTTTTTCTCCCAGGGAAGTAACTGGAAAGAGTATGTCACTCAGAAATGTATGTGAGGCAAACGGAAATCGTAGTAAGCAATACAGGAGCGATCCAGGTCCAGCAGTTTGTTCGTGCAGAGCCCTGAAAGACAAGGTGCCTCAGGCTAGTAGTGAGGAAACGTGTTTGCCTCCAGAACTGAACACCCAAACAAGATCTCCCACAATGCAATGTAACCAGAACAGGCCACATTTTGAGATAACCCATGCAAATCAGCAGTGTGTGTCAATCGAAAAGCCAAAGAAACAAAAGTGGATAAAAAAATTTAGCAGCTTGAGTGGAGTTGGACCCACTCAGACCCCAGGCTCTGTCTTGGTTCAGTAATTTTCTATTCACATTTGGTTCTCAGGTATACAAATGTAGGCAGTGCCGAACACCTGGAGTGTGCTGATGTCCAATCAAGTGTTCATCCAACCCAGACATGGAGCAGGTGGTGGTCCTCACCCTGTCTGGCAGGGATGTCCATCAAGGCCTGGACCTGCTACACATGCTCCTGAAAGGCAATGCAACTGGTACTTTACACACACTATCCATTCTCAAACCACATTATACTGTTCAGCCAGCGTTCTGACTCACGAGTTATCCTGACTTGACTTCCTCACTGCTCGGTTTCTCCATCAGGCAATGTCAGGGAGGATGGATTTGAGTTGCTGGCTCTGACGTTGTCACGTCAGCAGGCGCAAAATGTTAACCCCTTTGAGGTTGGTGACAGGCTGTGGCAGAGCAGCCTGGTGGGCCTCACCTCCTTCCGTCTTGGTGCGTGCTCCGGGGAAGGTAGACGGCTTCTGCCACAGGACAGTCCTGGGAATCTGAACATATTAGTGTCCCTTAACAACATCATATTGGCCTTCAGGCAAGCATCCCTATTCTTCTCCCACGGGGAGATGATCCTAGGCAAAAACTAGTATCAGTCTGACTACTTCACTTAGACTATAACTGGGGTGACTATATCAGGGATATCTGAAGCTATGTGCAAATTCTTTCATCTTCAGATCATGGTGTGTGCCCGTTACTAAAGTTCCTTTGTATACAGAATATTAAATAACTTTATGTAATGTAGTAAACATTGATTATTTGCAGATTATTCATGATGATTACAAAAAAGTGTGCAAGCACCATATTTGCCACTGTCTTCAAGCCTGTTCAAGCCTGGAGTGGGGAGTAATACTCTGGGGAAGATCCTCACCAAAGTCCAGCAGAGTGGCTTCATTGTTGTGGGTCTGTGTGTACTAGTTCTGGACAAAGACACTACTGTGTCACTACTGTCTGTTACTGAGCATCAGGTAACTTACGTGCGCTTAAGGCCATCTGAAAATTCAGAGTGTTGTCAGGATTGTCCATTTAAGCAATACAGGTGCATCTCAAACAATCAGAATATTGTGGAAAAGTTCATTCAAATCAAAAAGTGACACCTTCATATATTCTAGATTCATTACACAAAGTGAAACATTTCAAGCCTTTTTTGTTTCAGTCTTGATGATTATAGCTTACAGCTCATGGAAATCAAAAATCCAGTATCCCAAAATATTAGAATAAAAAATGTATAATACAGAAATGTCGACCTGAGAAGGTCCTATGTTGTTAGTTCAGTTATTCTGTGCTGTTGGGCTTTCCAATCCGAGTGCTCTGAACTTGAAGTAAATTGCCAGATTAAATTCATAAATTTACTCCTATCCAAACCAGGCCAGTGTATAGATTGTTTTAAATGCTGCATTTTTAGCACCTTTTCCCTGTATTTCCCTAGGATGTCTCTAATCTGGAGGCCTATGTCCGGTAGATGTGGGCCTTCAATTGGCACTTTGCTTGCAGATAACACTGTGAAGAGGCTACTAGACTTGCTGGGTCCTGAGGACCCTACCCATGCCCATGCGCAGAACCAGTTTCTCTGGACAGCATGTTACAAATCTGACCAGCTGCACGGTGGTATCTATGGTCAGCGAGTGCCCTCGACCCCGCACCACACTGGGCCGTCTTCCAGGTCCTGCCAACAACATAGATCAATGAATTACAGACTGGCTGAGACTGGCTTCGGAACAAGATTTTAACATGTTTTGGAGATGTAAATAGCTCATAATTATTTACTTCTTCGATGTAAGATCTAGGAGCTATCGGAGAGCTGGTCAGGATGTGAAAAGGTTGTTCCCTGAGGGTTTATGCTGCAAAAAGACCATGAGAGGAGCAGGTGCATCACGCACAATACCTTGTCTCATTTGCTTTCTGCTTATTTAGAAATATACATTTTATTGCCTGTCTGTGTGACTTACTGTTACTTACTATAAGACAGATACCAAGTGTACGGGCAGATCCTTCGACTCATTCTTTTGCAAGCAAAAGCAAGCCATTTTTATCAATCCTTATGGCAACTGGATTGAATTACGGCGAGGACTAGCACCTGTTTAACATCTGAGTCTTCCTTACTGAGTTTTAAAATGGCTTATTCACTACTTTTATCTTGATACAAAACACCCCCTAAACAATGACTTTTTATTAGGACAATGCCGATTGGTGTGGGGCAGCTGTTGTTGGGCTGAGTTGACATGGTGTCAACAGCAGTTGAACTTTGTAAATGTGGCTGTTTGTGTGGGTGGCAACAGGGCCCTTGGTCCGCAGTGCTCTCTGCCAGACCACCTGCCTGCTCCTGCCTTCCAATGTGTTGCATCTTTGCTCTGCTCCCCCCCACTTTGACCTGCTAGAGTAGCTGCTGACAACAGGTTGCCTCCTGGTGGCCGGGAGGATGAGTGTCCTGGAAGAGATCCAGAGATGCCACATAGCTGAGACGCTGATGGTACTCTCTGAGAGGGATGGAATGGTAAGGAGTGGGGGTTTGTTATGCAGAAGAAGTTTGATAGTTACTCAATGGCACTACTGTATGCAGTAGTTACTCACCACAAAACTCTGTCTGTGGCCTGTCTCCTCTAGATGTCTTCTTTATCCAAGGGCCCTTGTTTTATTGCTGCTCTACAGAGAGATAATGTTGTGACTTGCTTTGATTCCATGCTTGAAAGGTAAAGAAAACAGGATATCTAAGAATATGTACAGATTGTTTTATATGAAACATTTCCTTCATAATTAAATGCATAGGTTAATATTCTATAGTTTAATTTTGTTCTGTAGCATTTACAGAAAGGTCTAACCTTGCAAAAGTTGGGAAGACGTTGATTTATTCCAGGACTGAAAAGAAATAAGCTTGTTCTATAAGTTGTTTGTGTTGTAGTATTAGGTAATGACAAATCTCAATACGATTGTTTGAATCATTTACTTTCTAAGGTATTGGAATGTATTCACCGTTAATAAAGTGCTAAAAATTTTGTTAAATTAGAAGTAAAATAAATGTTGGTTCATGTTCGTCTGAATCTGTTTTAAAGAGGGGAGTTCTCTATTAGATTGTAGTAAACTAAGTACATACATTATTACTACCTTGTTTGAAATGCATGAAACAAATACTCCACACGTTTAAGATAAAAAGTTTAATTCCCAAGATGATAAAAAACTGAAATATGTAAACCATTGCATAAATGTTGTAGTGTAAAACAATTTAACAAGTGTTAACAATATTAATGATACACTACAAGATTTTATATTGATACCTTTTTTTATTTAAAGTAATCTGGCCTGTATTAGATCAAGACAATCTATTAATTCATGAAAACGTTCAAATTTCAACAGGAGAAATCCCATAATTATAATTTCTATAGGGGAATTGAATACCTATTATAACAAAATAAGGGAAATGTTTTCCATTTGCAATACAAATGTCTACTTTCATGGACATCAGCGTAAATACATCTGTGTACTACAGTTTACAGTTAAACACCTTGCTTTATTCTACAGACATAGCTGTAAAACCCTGAGAAAATAATTTCTTTCCCTCCCCTTAATTACTAAACTAATAAATACAGACTGGAAAACTGCACTTGTGTTTAAGTCTTATACATTTATTTTATTGTAAAGCAATTCACAAAACTAGATGCTACATCATAATGGATTAACTGCTCTCCACATTATTCCAGTGACCTATTAAATATCTAATTTAGAACGGTACATTCAATATTTCAGGGTTTCAGTATTAAATTAACATATTGAAATTAACTATTGGGAACAAGTGGTTCCATCTATTCAGACTTTAATTTCATGTTTTACAAAAGTTCTATGCTTCAATAGGCATTTTCTCATACTAAATTTGAACAGTGTCATACATTATATTTATGTATGTACAAGATTGCATAAAATCTTTAGGTTCCATAATCACAATATTAATAAAACATGGAAACAAAAACACTTCACAGGAATGCAAAATAGATTATAGGCTATTCCACCGCAGAGCATTATGATAAATCTCAATTACAGTTAATTTACACAAGTTCTACTTGGTGCTTTTCTTTAACAGTAATTGTCTGGTTTTTCTTGTGCCAATGAAGTTGAGTATAGGTGGAATTATGTATGGGTTATAGACAATGAAGCATACTCCTGATATGGCAAATACAGACTGAGATGAAGAGGCATGATTCATTGTTCAAGGTCTCTACCAAACAAGCAGTCTTATTCCAATTGACCATTCTCTCATTAATTGCAAATGGTATATCTTTACATTCATAACTTTTCAGAGCGACAAACCAAATTTCACCACTCAAAAGGATTATTCTAAATCAGCTGAAGGGTAACAACCACAGATTTAAATTGGTTAGACTATCGGTCAATACAATTATCTGAAGGCACTGGGATTTTGATTATTTTTTAGCTTTCCTGTAATGTAACAACCCTATATAAATTGTTACCCATCATATTCTTAGAAATGCTCTTCCAATCGCAATTAAAATATCACATTTTAACATCATAAAGGCACAGATTTATTTAAAAGCGAAATTGGTCCATAGTAAAGAAAATTGACTAAATATGGCCTTAACATGGAATGATTTTGAGCCATATTATTAAAATGAGAATTTTTTGTTAGTACAACAAAAGCCAAAAGGGAGATACTTAAATACTTAAAGTATGCCACATTACAGAAGGGTAAAGGACCAAAAACAAGTTATTAAATATTTTCATTAAATAACACATGCGCCATAAACCTACTCAAGTCTGTATCTGCCATAGATGCTGGTTTAAATAATCACTTTCCCGGTTATTCTACCAGTCAATGACTTGTACAACCAATTAACACAATCCACTAATGACCTCATTCCACAGAGTAAATATTTAAAATCGTTAAGAAAACACCAGTCAAATGAAACTAAAGAAAGCACCATTGTCAGTGAACTCTTTATACTCCTGATCGCATACAAGTAGTGCACAACCATCAATATTTAGAAAAGACAAACAACTTCAAAATAGTCTAAATGGCCACTTAGGAATATCAACACAAATTTCACTCCCTTCTGAAATTCCTTCACTGAATAAAACTGCCAATTCAAATAGTTAAATTGTTTAATATTCTGCTTGGTTTACAAAAAAAGGGCCAGTGATGCTGTTTGTGTCTGTAAATCCACACCCCATTCTATGTAAGTTACTACAGTAAGTTTGGTTTGTTTCACATTAGGTTTCTAACAATTTGCTTAGAATGCTAAACAAAATTAAATAGTTATAAAAATAAAGGAAACAATATCAATAACAGTAAAGGTCTTTGGTAAAACTACTATTGGGCTTAGTCCATTACTATTGTGAGCAAAAACAGTTGGCATAGTTTTCTCCTCTTTCTGTCATTGAAACACAGAAGAGAATATCACTAATTGTAAATTCCGAAACATACTTTGAAAAGTAACTACAAGAAACTACAACACTTTGGTTCATTTGAGCCAAGTCCACATTAACAAAGTTGGCTTCACCAAAAAAAAGTGATATTTAGTTGGCGTGCGCATGTTATTAGAATGCACCATTTACAGTAGCCCAGTAACATTATTAGGATTCTCCACAAACCAATTAAGGAATCAACACATTCTACAGAAATACACTGTACATCTACAGTATGCCTGCAACAATGATTCTAAGAGATGAAAATTAACATAACGTAATCAAAGATGAGTTTTGATCCAAAGAGTCTTTGACTGGTGCTTTACTTGAACTTGAAGCATTGTTATAAATTTGGTAAAGCAAACGTTATGACATGACATGTTCCATTGAATGTTAGTCAACAGGACACTTATTACACTGTTTTGATAGAAAGAACTCAAGTAAAGCATGTTAGTGTTTATCTCAGTGAGAATTTAGGAAAATGTATTCTTTTTTTTCTTTTTTAAATCTATATGCCCAATAACATTCAAGCCTCTAAAAACATTACAACTACTCGTATACCCTTCTCTCAGCTGCAACAAAAATTTGCAGAAGTGAAGTGACCAATTCTACAGTATGCTAGACTGACAATACAAATATATCTGGCAGTGTGATCTAGATATTTAGCTGGTTAACGTATGATGCATACAAGGCTTAAGGCATGCAATACAAATTTCTGCCTGCCATTTTAACTTACCACAAGGAAACACAATACAAGGTAATACCTATGATCTTTTCGGATTTTAGGAGTAACACATATTTTGCTTTTCTCTGAGTTACTTAATTACCATCCATGTAAACAATTTACTTTCCCCATTTTTATAATTACACTGCAAAATGTGTACCTGGAAATGTTTTTCTTAATGAACATACTAACTGCTGTGAATATACAGACATCACGATATAAACAGGAAAAAGAAAAACATTTTTGAACACAGTAGAAGGTCATTTCAATTAGATTAACCTAAGCACATTACACATACTCGGAGAGAAAAAAAAAAAACTTACATTTTCAACACCACTTATTTCTTCTGTAAACACTACAGAATTATGCATCTTTCCACAAACACTTCAAATGAATAGCAGAGCCTGTATTTATCTTGGTTAGACAAGACCATAGAGTTGTTTCCGGTTTCTTTGCTTGCATACTCCCAGACATTAAATCAAAGATGGTCATTTTAAATGATACTGAAGCTGCACCAAAAAAGCACCATTGCCTGTTACGAAAATACATTTCAATTGGCTTTGTTGTAAGCTTGCCAGAACATAGGCACTGACAAGGTTTCTTACTTCATACACCTATAAATCTTATGAAATACTTTGTCATAGGATTGAGCCAATATACTGTATGGCCCTCAAAATCAACTCTGGACCTTTAGGCCAGTTCCACTGCATTTTCTTCTCATTGTAACCCTCGAATCAGGGGCTGATTTAGACCCAGGACTTCAGGTGCGTGCCATGTCTTATCAGAAAAGAAAAGCAGCAGGATCTGGACCTTGTAGGGTAAACCCCTGCATCTATGGTGGATACATCTAATGCAAAGTAAAAAATAGACATATTTTGCAGAAATGTGAGCACAAGCTTTGACTACCTGTGTCTGCTTTTACAACAATCCTAAACGTTGACACTCATGGTTACCATCTACGGCAAGGCACTTGAGAGTAGAGGCCAGGTATCAGATATGTTCTATACATGTTTGAGAGGCTAGTAGGAATCCTATAAAATTCACCATGTCAGACGTCTGTACACACAAGACATGCTCCTCTAACAACTACATAATGAACAATTCAGAACTTACTAAAATACAGACTAATTGATCGCCTAACTGCTTTAGCTTACATGTATGTGCCGTACTGATATTAGAGCTGCTGGTTATGCCTTAAAATGCATTCAAAAGTTTGCACTTATTTGATTGAAAATGTTTAATTAAACAATGGAAGTAGAAACTATTGTTAAGTAATTTTCTATGAAAAATAACAAGATATATAGAACTATACCATGATTTGACAATAGGAAACATGAAATATTCTAGTATGTTTCACAGTACACACAAAAGCTTTAAAGGAGAATTTCACCATTTACAACCTGATGTTAGATTGTTCCTCATCCTGAAGAATGTGTGATATATGGTTCAGTTTGTTTTAGATATTACCAGCATCAGCTAACCTCAGTCACAACCATATTTGGTTAGATGTTACTTAAAGGTGTTTTGGCCATAAACATGAGCATTTTTCACGTTTATAATGGAAATCTAAATAAAAGTGAACCATAAACTACTATTTATATTGGCCTACTTTAAGGTTAAGTAACAATCTAAAAGAGCAAAATTCTCCTTTAACATTAGCATATTTATAAGATAAAAAAGTAATCTAAGAAACAAAGTCTACAAAGCAGCTCAAAGCTAATTTTGAAAATACCCTATAACAAATTCCCAGGTGAACAAAGTGCTTTAACAAGAAATCAATCTTCACAAAGATGGTTGCAATAACATTTGACTGATATGTTAGTGATGAACAGTCAAATTAGGGCTATCTGAATTATTGATACCCTAACTATTTGGAAAATGTAAGTGATTCATCACAATACAAAATAAATGTGCAGCCAAATATATTGTCCCCCATGCACTTTTCTTGATTTCATCTAAAACACTTTGTCTTCATACCAGTTGCAGAACCAATTTTATTTTGGAAACGACCAAAAACCTAGTTGTGAGCAAGAACCTAGAACCGATTTTAACTTTCGACTGGCAATTTGATCCACTCTTCAGCAGCAATATTTTCTAATTGTTCAATGTTTGAGGAATGCCCTTTGGAAGAATTTTATGTGTTTAGGGTTGCTGTTTCACTGGACAGTGCATGAAAATTGCACTTCAAAACACCTTTATAATCTGCTGATTACCTGATGTCTAGCACACATGGAAGGGCTCCAACATTAAAAGCAGATAGTCAACCTCACAGTATTTTCAAACATATCCATAATTTCATAAAGGCATTGTTTGCTTTGAACACTAAATTTGGTTGATTGTAAATAAACAAAAGGAAACACAATGAGCATGAATGAATGAAAATAACCTAAACAAGGACTAAATCTAGGACTAAAAATTCTATGGAACAATGAAAGACAAGTAGACACTTTTGCAATGCAGATCAGTGTGTAGCATTCAATTTAAAGAACACTCCCTACAGTCAAATATGGAGGAGACAGTATAAAGTTGTGAGGTTGCTTTGTTGGCTCTGGTACTGGGGGTCTTTAATGTGCGCAAGGTATCATGAAATACACTGTCAGGTGTTATAGAGTTAAATGGGAAACCTAGTATCCAAAAACTGAGTCTTCACTGTAGGACAAGGTTTTTTTTTCAGCCAGAGAAAAACCCCAAACACACATCAAAACACAACAAGGAGCAGTTTAGCAGATATGCTGGACTGTTCTGGGGTGGCTAGTGAAGAAATGTTTGTCTACACTTACCTAGGCCCAAAGGCTATGCAACCGAATACTAGTAGCGGGTTGTCTACACTTTAGTCCATGTCATTTAACTTTACTTTTTAAACAAACATTTTAAACTTAAGTTTATAAATGAAAACTGGTTCTGCAATGTTGAAAAACAAATAAAGGTGTTGTGTGATACTGTTTTATTGGTTTAGACGTATTCTAGAATAAATAGGGAACTATTCAAGAGTGCAGGGGTGTTCATACATATTTGGCCACAGCTGTATGTAGTTCTAATTAAACTTATTTTAATCACTAAATGAAATACTGAAACACACAATTAATTTAGAAAAAGTAAGCGTAATATATGGTTTAGTAGTTATTTGAAAAGCTAATTCCTTAAATAGTACCTTGAATAATTGTACATCACCACTTCAATATTTTTGACTTACAGTATGGACATTCTGTTTTACTAGGTGCACAGTTCTCACAAAGTACATAATGTTGGCAAGGCTGCAGGACTATGCAACGATCATGCTTTTGGCAAACTATACATTTCTTTGACTGAAGCTGATATATTACCTGTGTTGGGAAGAGAAGAGGTGGTTTAAGTCACAAATCACAACAGAACAGCTCAATAGAAAATATTTTGATCAAGAAAAAAAATGCATGCTATATCATTATGTCTTAAAGTGATCCAGAGATTAAGAAGAAAAATAATGTGTTTGGGATCTGGCCCTTCTTACCCCGTCTATAAGGTCTAGGTCTGTGCGCAACTGGCTCTGGATGGAGTGGAGCTTTGGTAAAGGGAGCTGGTCCAGGTCTCCATAGCTTCTTAGCAGGAGTGTGCCAGGGGACCGACACAGAACGTCAAAGTCACCCTGGAGCTCTTTTAGCTTGCGCTCTGTGTCCTCTCGTTTCTGCACTGCCAGCTGCCGCTCTGCCTCGGCCGACTTTGCTTGTTCTTTTGCATCACGGGAGTCTTTCTGCCAGGCCTCGCATGCCTGGTACAAACAAAGAAGTGTAAAAAGAAAAGCAATTTGTTTAGCAAGGGTCCGGATGCATTGCTTTGAGACAGTACCTTCAGTCATAGTTCTTGCATGGGACTAATGTCTGACCTGTTTGACCTGGTGCCAAGCATCTTCCCACTGCTTGATCTTCCTCTTGGCCTCCTCCAACTCTCTTAAGAGCCGTTTCAGGTCAGTGCTGCTGCTCACAGTGGTGGAGCCAAGGCTGCTGAACACTGGCGACGGGCTGGGAGAAAAGCTGCCACTCACAAAGTCCCATATATTGTTAGCTCCCCCATTCAAACCTATAAAGATGGGATCACAAAAACTTCTTAGTGCCCTAGAAAAGTATGATAAGAAAATTGTACAGTGATGCATTAATGAATTGTTGGGGATGCCTCATAAGAATAATATAATAAAGCTTACTTATTTCAAGCTCGTCTCGATTACTTGTAATATGACACTGTTGCTAACTTACCCAGAGAGTTTTGAGAGGAGGTAGGTGTTCCTAGAAGGCCATGCTCAGGTTTAGTAAGCAGGCCCTGAGATTGACTCTGCTGAGGAGCCATTCCTGATAGCAGGGACTGGGACAGGGACAGGGAGCTCAGAGGAGAGGCAGAGAGTGATGAGTTGGAATTCAATGAAGAGGACCGTGCAAGGGAGCCAGGAATGTTGACTGGAGCAGATCCTCCCAACATCCGTTGACCTAGAGGGTAACAGTAAACAGAAATGAGTTGCTCAATGTAAATGCAAAACGTAGTGTAAGGTCAATTGTGTTCAAGGTTTCAAAGTTTCCTTACTTAAACCAAGACTATTGTTTTCTTGTTCCTCAAACTCTTTATCAAGAGACGCAACATTGATGTCACAAAAATTCAGGTCAAGAGCAGAACCTGAAAGAAAAGTCAATTATCATTATTTTATTAAAAATAACTCTTAATTTCTAACTTTCATTTTAAGGCCTATCTTTTCATTGTATAAAGACCTAGATTTCACCCCTTAATAAAGTGGGCACACTACTGTTCAGCATACTTACCTATAACTGACTCCACAGTATTGCTCCCAGGATAGAATGGAGTTGCTTTTGCATTCATTGTTGATAAGGTGGTGGGTGAAGAACTATCGGAGCCAACACTGGAGGCCAGACTAGATGTTATACTGGAGGTTATGCTGGATGCCAGAGGGTTCATCCCAGAGAATACACTATTGTGTGTCTGTAAGAGATGTTCAGAGTTAGGAATTGTTGCATCAATAGTGTCAATTGTTGGGCAGTATTACCTTAGCTTGCACACATTGGTGCTCGGTTAAGTATAAGAGGATTAAGACACCATGTCTAATCACATGCTTTACAATGGCAAATTATGAAGAGGAATTGAATGGGTCCTGTTGAATTTGAAATTATAACAGCAAAACATTACACATGTGCTACCCTATATAAATACAGAGACAGTAGTAATGGCTTTAGTTATTGACCTGCTTGTCTTGGTCCATCATCTTCTGATCGCTATGTCCCTTGTGGTTCTTTATCTGAAAACAGACAAGATATTCACATGACCCAACATTTAAACCTTAGCAGTTGGCATCTACGTCCTTGCTGACAATGCAAGTATTTTAGCCCAATATCGGGCTCCCAATCAGCTCCAGGCACTTAACTGTAGTAAATTGCTGCAAACCCGGGGTAAAACACAAGATAGCAGCCTGTAAAGTATATGAACACTGTGGTTGACGGTGCTCACACTCCTCAGCACTTTATGGGCACTTCGACTCCAAATTTGAATTACAGTGCCTTTAGAAAGTATCCATACCCATTCACTTTTGTACATGTTATAAACAGAATAATTTTCATTTGATTACATTCATTACATTGAATGAAAATTTATTACATTCATTTTGAAAAATATGACAAATGACAAAGCAAGAAAAATGTTTTAGAAATGTGTGCCAATTTCATTCTGAAAGAGATGTCTTCACATCAGTCTTAGGTTCTTTGTGCTCTGGATCAAATTTCCTTTAAGGACCTCTCTATATTTTGCACCATTCATCCTTCCTTCCATCCTAACCAGTCTATCAGGCCCGGCCGAGAAGTATCCCAATAGTGTGATGCTCCCATCAACATCCTTCACCTTAGCAATAGTACTTGCAAGGTGATGAGTGGTACCTTATTTGTCAGACGTACACCTTGGCATTCAGATCTAATCAGACCAGACCAGTCTTGTTCCTCATGCTCTCAAGAGTACTTCAGGCATGTCAAATCAATCAAATGTATTTTATAAAGCCCTTTTTACATCAGCAGTTTTACAAGTCACAAAGTGCTTTTACAAAACACTCATATGATTTTTACCAAGGAGTGGCTTTCGTCTAGCCACTCTACCGTAACAGCCTGATTGATGAAGTGCTGCTGGTAAGTGGTCCTCTCTCTAAACATTGGTTAGTCACAACTAGTTTCTTGGTCACTTCGCTTATCAAACAATTATTTCGCCGGATTCTTGAGTTGGCTGGATGGGCAAAGATTTTTTACTACTTTCAATTTTTTTGTTTTTAAATTTTCAAGAAACTGGCACATTTCTAAACTATGTTTTTGCTTTGTCATTAATGTAGATGGGAGTCATGTCCCAAATTTGTCTTAGTGTTGCAGCCTATTAGTCTTATTTATTTAGGAACCAATTTAAGTCCTGAAAAAACAGACTTATCTGGCCATTATCACTGATTCCATGTCAAGTATTAGCCTAACGTAATAACTAACAAGTTAAGACAAATTTCCACCAGTTCTTGTTGCAATTATAGCATATTTAGTGGTGGATGTTTGCTTTTTGGATTCATGAGAAAATTCTAAAATAGCATCCTAATTAGGCCCACTTGTTTTTAGTTTACGTTATACTCATAGACTAAAAACAATTATATTGTGTTTGTAAAGTAAATTAATTTACAAATACTGATCTTGAGAAACATTCATATTTAACTTAAAGGAAAATATTAATTAAACCATCTTAACCATCCTAAGAGCTGAAGATCACCCACTACATTACACCCCGGCTGGTCTTTGCTTTTATTTTTATATTTTTTAAGTGAAATTCACTGTTCACAAGGAACACAGCTTCTTCCAGTTACCAAGCATTTACTTTCTACACATGCACAAACCTGCACAGGAAATATACGGTACATCGACTCTGGCTCAACTGATACCTTCTTTAAATTTCTATTTTACCTATTTATTTTAATTAGAATTTTTTGTAAAAAGCCTGTGAATAAACATTTCACTGTTAGTCAACATGTTGTTAAACACCACAAATGCAATTTGATTGTACAATCACAAGGCCGAAAAGTGCAATACCAATGACAAGTTCACTAAGATTTGGCTGCATTGTTAAAAAAAAAAAAGAGTTTCTCAAAAGGGTTGACTCTGTAAACCAGGCAAAATTATTGTCATTTACTTCAGCTATAAGAGAGCAAACAACTTGATTTAAAGTCAATTAAATTATGTAAAAGAAATCTATTAAATTAAACATTTTCAGCCTTAAGAGAAAAGGATTTTAATACTATGACCACAGCGCATTCAGACATTCTAAAACTAAATAAGGAAACATGTTTTGTAACTAATACTAGACAATGTGACCTACATTTGACATGGAATTATAAAATTATTAAATTTTTGGGATCACAAATGAGCAACATTAAATAAGTGAAAGACAAAAAAAAACATACAAATAAAAAATATGAAACAAATGAATTGAAAACTATGACCAAAGTCTGTGTAGCAGCGGGTTAGGCCCTACACTAAGCTATGTGCAGGGGTCTGTCCGTAAGGATTGGCTAAAAGAAAGAGGGAAAGAGCAGTCTTATTGTACCTGATCCTCACGTTCAAAGCCCGGAGCTTTGGGATAGTTAGACGTCAGAGATGACACACTGGACGTGGTGGACTCTGAACATAAGCTACCATTAGTTAAGCAAGTAGGACTGCCGATGGGTCCGATTGGGGACAATGAACTGTTGCTTCCTGAGCTTGGTGTTACAGTCGGACTATTAGAACATGAAACCTGAGGGAGAGAAGTACACATGGTCTTAACAATAGGGTCTTAGAGCCAACCAAAAACCCAGCTTTCCTAATGAGGCCAGAAAGCAGATAATAGCAGAAGATGCTTAGATGAAATATTGGCTTTAGAGAGAATGAAATGTAGTGGTTGAGCCTTTTTAAGAGCTTTTTTATCTTTCATTATTTTTAATTACTCTTTGAACCCCTGGGGGACTAGTACTGCCAGCGTGCCAAAATGGTAACAAAGTGGTGAAATGCAAAGTACATGAAACAGACCAACAGAAAAAGAAAATGACAAAAATATACCAATGTTGTGATAAACATGGATTAGCTAAGTTTTTTTTTCTCCAATCATCATATTTTATCTTATCTATTCAGAGTCCAATCGATTGTATGTTACATACTGACAGTATATTTTTCAACCTGAGAAGTTAAAGGGCAAAAGACACAGAGAGGGAATAATAATTAGAAGTCATACATTCCCCACTTGGCCGTTGTTGCTGCAGCTGATCGAGTTCGCACCGTTGCCCCACTCGCTGACTGAACACTCTGAATACTGCTGAGAGCCCAGCTTGGCCTGCGAGCCTGACTGCATTGCTGTTAGCAGTGAGTTCATTGTCTCCTCTGTCGGAATCCCTGAAAGAATTTAATCAGACAGAAAGTTTTAACAACCTTTCAAAGTTAATGTTTTAACTTTGAAAAGTTGTCCACAACCAAGACAGCATTATTTTGAGGAGCTCACTTACGTTCTACATGTGCAAAAGCACAAAAGGGACCTCGAGGACAATACCCAGTTTGCCTCATGTCATTGCATTTGGTGGATTTGTAGATCTGCAAAAAAATTTAATTTGAAGTGACAATGAAGACACATCTTTGGTAAATAACTTGTGGCACTTGCAAAAAACAAGGTACAGTAGACACATTCCATTCATTGACAAATGGAAACAGTTTCTTCACCCTTTCAAACCCATTAGCACCCATTGACAGCCTTCCTTTAATGTACTGTTTTGGCTACAAACAGCATTGTTTATTTAAAACAATAATACCTGTGTAAATATCAAATCTCCCTTGCATGGATGCTTTCATTAACAAAAAACAGGTTATGCTCTCAGACTTTTCAAAGTTTTATTTAATAACATAAAATGACAGTGCCAAAGCGGCCACAACTTTTCACGTTAGAAAAAACTATTTCTATGTTGTTTGGTGATACAGAGTTGGAAATGTTTGAAAGCTTTAATGTTCAGTTAAGTAAAATAAAGAGCTGATATACGTTTGATAACATATTTTACATGACGATAGCAACCCTGTCCTTATCACTTGATAGGCGAGCACATCAGCTGTGGAGCTCAAATGATTGCTTGCTCAAGAGCTGGAAAGAGTTGGAGTGTTTAGATATACAGTTAGGTCCGGAAATATTTGGACACTGACACAATTTTCATAATTTTGGCTCTGTGCGCCACCACAATGGATTTGAAATGAAACAACCGAGATGCAATTGAAGTGCAGACTTTAAGCTTTAATTCAAGGGGTTGAACAAAAATATTGGCCGTTGTGAAGTCTTCTCTTTATGGTAGACTTGGATACTTAAATGCCTACCTCCTGGAGAGTGTTCTGCACTTAGCTGTATGTTGTGAAGGGGTTTTTCTTTACCATGGAAAGGATCCTACGATCATCCACCACTTGTCTTCCATGGACGTCCAGGCCTTTTTGTGTTGCAGAGCTCACCAGTGCATTCTTTTTTTCTAAGAATGTACCGAAATATTGATTTGGCCACTTCTAATGTTCCTGCTATCCCTCTGATGGATTTTTTTTTTTTGCAGCCTAAGAATGGCCTGTTTCACTGTTGTGGGTTCACAGCAACAGCTTCCAAATGCAAATGCATTTGGAATCAACTCCAGACCCTTTACCTGCTTAATTAATGAAGAAATAACAAAATACCCCACATACCTGTCCATGATACAGCTTTTGAGTCTATTGACCAATTACTTTCGGTCCCTTGAAAAAGAGGGGCTACATATTAAAGAACTGTAATTCCTAAACCCTTCCTCCAATTTGGATGTGAATACCATCAAATTAAAGCTGAGAGACTGCACTTTAAGCCCATATTCATTATTAAACTGTAACATGAATGTGTTTGGTAAACAGCCAACATAACAAAACTTGTGTCAGTGTCCAATTATTTCCAGACCTAACTGTATATACAGCTCCGGAAAAAATTAAGAGACCACTGCACCTTTTTCTTTCCTTTCCAAAAAAGTTGAAAAGGGAAGTTTTGAGTGAGGAACAGAAGCACTCAATTTGCAGCGGTCTCTTAATTTTAACCCTTCTCTTCCTCACTCAAAACCTTCCTTTACGACTTTTTTGGAAAGGAAAGAAAAAGGTGCAGTGGTCTCTTATTTTTTTCCGGAGCTGTATATATAGTCAGCAGACTAGTTGGAGGTTCTCTCATTTATGCTTCCCATAGCTAACTAGCCAGCTGATTTTCCGGTTTATCGTTCAGGCTACCTAGAAAAGTTGCGTGGCCGCTAGTGCGATCTTCAATTTAAAACTTTTATTTATTGGACAAAAAGTTATCTTAAGCTAGGGTGGTCATATTGTTATGACAGCTGCATGGCTTATTTAGCAGTTTGATTTAACAAAGATAGTTAGCTATATTTAAAATGAAAGCAACAATTATACAATTGAAATTAGACTGGTAACTAACATGCTAAGGAGGCGTACAAAAATATGTCATCACTAAAGTCATTTAAGATAAGCAATTAATTATAAATTAAGGTAGGGTGGCCATATTATATTAAGTGTAGCAAAGTCTAGGTTCAGCTTGCCAGCTGCACAGAAAGAGACAGAAACGCTAGCTGCCTTATTAAGTGTAGTCTAGGGATGAGACTAGGGCTGCACGATATTGACAAAATGTGATATTGCGATATTGATCATGAATATTGCGATATCAATATTAATTTCAGTATTCCTAAACATATGTAAAAACAAAAGTTATGGGAAAACCAATCAAAATAGATTCATAACATATGAAAACAATTCATCCAAACCAGGTTATTGTGAGTTTTTTATTTTTCCCCCTCAAAGATTTCAGTTTGTTTTTCAATTGAATTGTTCACGTTATAGGTCACATTAAAGGTGGAAAAAGTTCTGACATGATTTATCTTTGTCTCATTCTTTTACATCACAAGAACCTGGCATTTTAACAGGGGTGTGTAGAATTTTTGTATCCACTGTACATTATACTTAATACTTACAAATTTTCTGCCCTCTTCTACTTGCACTTCTGGTTATATGCTAACTGCATTTCATTGTACTGTACTTGTACGTTCAATGACAAAGTTGAATCTAATCTTAAGTTTTTCTTAGGATATGCCCCCAAGTTTAGTCTCTACAGTAGAGGAATGCTTGTCAACTCTCAAACAGGGCCAATCAAAGGTATTGGCTTTTTAGACACAGTACTTAACACTAAAAGCAAACTCATTTTGAAAACAAAAACAAATGATTCCATGGACACTGACTGCAAACTATCTATCCAAAGTTTTGTAGGCTACCGCAAAGGGAATCTGAACGCTGTTCGCTGGAAGAGTCCGGTGTTTCAGCCTATGTAAATGTGCCTATTCTATTTCTTGGCAGTGCATACATCATTTGAGATTTTTTACAGTTACAGTCTATCACGTAACTTTTGGCCACTAACGTTTCCTCTTCGATCTCTGTTGTTTTATTGTCTCCCTGAGCCTCCCTCCCCACCCCTCTCCCCATCCCCACCTCTCCCTACCCCTCCTATTCCCCCCTTTATAAGCTATAAATTAGGTTATAAAGGTTGCAACCTCTCTCCTGTTCCCTTCTGCCTTAACTCAGACACACACGGTGCGTCCAGTAATCCATGGCATTCTTTGAGCTGGTACACTGCTTCTCGTCTGGTATTTTTATGATGATCCTGCTCCTAGGCTTACAGAACTGTTGCATTTCTTATTGTATTTATGAGTGTTAGTTTTGTGATATCTGCACTATGATTGATAATGTGTTAAGAAAAGAAGTTCATGTTTTTTGTTTAGGGATTTTCTTAACATTCATGATCTCACTGTTGTTTATACATTCCCACACCTACTGCCCAATTGTCTTTGACAGTAAATGTGATACAAGTTTATAAGAGTGCTATGTCCCTCTCACCTCTGGGTGGAACTGCTGCTCAGTGCGTGAGTGACAGTATTGGCAGCTATCTCCACTGTCACACTTCGATGGCTCCCCCCACTCATCTCCATGTTTCACGTTGGGACATGGAGTTGACCTGGCACATGATTTACAGGGTTTTAGATCAACACATACAAAAGCTTCGTTTAGGCAAAATATTATTATTATAATACAGTTTTTACGCAGATGTAAAAAAAGGATTATATCTTTATAACCTGACAGTGCTAATTTCCTACCTGTATTTGAACTTGCGTGGATTTCGTCTTCTATCTCTACTATTGTGGTAGTGGGGACAGGCGTAGCCCTGTCTGCATAGTCGTGGAGGCTTGGTACACTGCTCGGTTTTGTAGTTTGCCAAAACAAAATTGGTGTCTGGCAGAAAAAAAACAATTTAAGACATTATTTCTTGACCTAAATCCAAAATATAATGCAACATTCAGAGACACTCCCGATAGAATCAATGTAGTTGCTGCTCACCCTGCCACCGAGGGTCCTCGGTAAGGGTCTTTTCAATCATGGCTTGACTGGCTAGTACCCCAGGCTGAAGATCAGGAATACCCTCTCCAGAACCCAACTGACCATTCTGAAGGGCTTCCTGTGCCTGGATCTCTCTGTGCAGATAAAGAACTCCAGTCAGCAAGTTATTATTGTTTCACTTATTTAACAGACTAGAGTAGAACAGTTTCTTTCCAACAGCAGTAGGCCTCATGAACATGCCCCTGGAACCAAATTGACTATAGCCGCTCCCCACATACACGCACACAACTCCCAACGGACAAATCTATAACCCTCTCCCACATACACACACAACCCACAACTGGTCAAATCTATTACCCCTCCCCACATACAAAAACAACCCTCAACTGGACAAAATCTTGCACCTTACATACACATTTCAGTTATTTTTAGTAATTTATTAATGCACAGTCTACTATTTTTATGCTCAGTGCACTGTTCTTATTTGTTTTTACTTCCCTTATTCTTTTTGAATTAACTGTTGCACCAACGACCAGAACAAATTCCTTGTATGTTGTGATTCTGAGAATTGGAATGTAATTGACCACAACCATAACCAATAGTATCCAGATTTCTTTAAGCGTACATTTTCCATTGACGTGATAGTTTTGGAAGTTCCAACATGTTCTAGTGATTAGGGCTGGGTAAAAAAAGTAAAAAATTATTTTCAGATTAACTCAAAATCATAAATACTAGTTTATAAATTATAATTAGATTCATTTTGCAATAATGAATGAAGAGATTTTTTACTTTTTGTTTTTATTTATTGCCATTTTTTAAAAATATATAAGTAAACTAACATTATACTGAATTGCTTTTTATTTAACAAATATAATTAACCAAAATAAATAAATATAAAAACCAATTCAGTGTAATGTTTTATGCCTAGTTGTCAACAATTAACATTAATCTTTAGTAATCTACCATGTTGTATAAGCTAGAGGGTTCCCTGTACAGTTGATCATTCATAAACAGAGGAAGTTTGGAACCACCAACACGCTTTCTAAAGTTGGGCGCCCAGCCAAACTGTGCACTTTGGGGAGAAGGGCCTGGGAGAGGGGCAGTGATCTTAGTTTCCTCATGCAGATTTTAAAATATTTGCATGAAAATGTGAAATTAATTTCACGGTTCCAGCCAAGATGAAAGCCGTCAGGGACACTACAGTGCATTAACAAACAGTTGACATATTTTCAGCATTATTGCAAATTTGTCACTTTGAATTTGGTCAGATTTTTTTGGGACAGTAAAGTTATTTGTTTCATTTAGGTATTTGTTTCATTTCTTTGCTGCGCTAGGTAATGAAACATGCAATCTTCAGGTGAATTCTGAAAATTCCTCCACTGAACTATGAGACTGATCAGAAAGTGTTTGATTGCTAGCCTTGCTGCAAAAAGTGGTTTAACACGTTTTGTGCCTAAGGGGTGATTGAAAGTTGCGTATCTTCAAAAAAAAAAAAAAATAAGTATCAACTTCGTGTTGTTTGTTTACTCAGGCCCCCTTTTATCCAATTCTCTTTTAACTTGGAAGTTTTGCCAGCAAAACAGGACTTTGCTTCTGTTTCCGTTTTGGAACCAATGAAACCAATAAGTTGGCGTCCTTCAGAGAATGCTTGCATCTTTCACGGAGAGCTAGCAAGGTAGAGAGGAGGTGCACAGTACAGACTGATCAGACACCACGCAGTCTAAGTTACCACTGTGCGTTATAGGTCATATAAGTCATATAAAAGGTTATTAAATGTATACTCCGCAACAGAGTGCTGTACCTCGCAGTTTCTTGTAACTTAATTAACAGTGGGTCTATCATTAATGAACAGACTAAGATATTGTAACTACAAGTTCAACCAACCAAAGAACACACTAGTGAGCAAGTGAGGCACTGCATGTTTTGATCATCTGTATCTTAAAATACATGTTCCAAAACGAGCATAAAACGTGTATTTTCGGGACCCCTGACTGGCGCAGTGATAAAGTTACTGCCTCTCAGTTAGCTACATCATGGCAAGACCAGGGTTTGAGTCTTGCTGGTGGATTAGTGCAGGGGTCCCGAATAGAGTGGTGCAATTAGCCACCACTATCCAGCTTTGGGGTTTTAGTAATCCTACTTTGTTGCCATGTCTTGTCATGCTTTAGCAACTCTCTGAGGCCACTTGGACACCTGTGAGTTCAATCCAGGTAAAGATTGCGGTGTAGACCTCCTGGTTGAGCAAGTGGCATGATAAATACGACAACAGCATCGAATGTGCTTTGGAAGACAACAGGACATTGACTGTCCCAAATCCGCTCAGAGTTGCTATGATTAAGTATTAAGGGGTGGCGTCTAAACACTGACAATCCAATTAAAACCTTTACATTTTTACACCTCTATCATGAACAACAGTAATGGAATAATAACAAGCAATAAAAATGGGCAGAAGGAATAGTAAAGTTACGAAGAAAACACCCCCCCCCTTTAAAGTCTAATATGTGCCAAGCCTTGTTGGCAGCGTGTGCTTGGGTGAGGGCAGACTATGTTGAGGTCAATTCACTTCATCCAAAACAGCTAGACCTACTTCACTGAATCAAAGTAAACAAAATTTGTTAGAGACATTTAGAGCCATCTTAGAACAAGAAACCAGGCAAGCCTAGTTCAGCCGGCCCACAATAAAACGTGTTAATCATGGCTGCCCTCTTGAGAATCGAACCAGGGACGCCCACGTGAAAGGCATTGTCATTAACCACTACGCCGCCGAACTGCACACATGCCAGGTATTAGTATAGCCTCTTCGCATTATATTATTTTCACTCATTAACATCACGCCAAGTTTGAATATTTTGTTAGACACCATTAACTAGCGTTAAACTGAGTAACGTTTCTTATTAAGTTTACCTCCACCACAAATAGTATCTATGAACTGTATGACTTTTGCCACTGGCCGTTTTAAAAGCTTATTAACAAGTAATATGTCGCTAGACGCCATTATATTGTGTTAAACTGAGTAACGTTTCTTATTAAGTTTACCTCCACCACAAATAGCATCTATGAACTTTATGGCTTTTGTCACAGCCTGTTTTAACAGCTTATTAGCCATTTGTGAATGACATTGATACAATAACTACTGTATCAATATAGGTGACGATAGCAGACTTTTTCGTCAAGTGAAAAGACAAGGGAATCGTGTAGCCAGCGAAGTATTTGTCTATCCTGAACAAATCCTGAGACATAATTCGAAAATCCACCAGAAATAGTCGCAATATAGTAAACAGTTTCATTTTAGGCTTCCCATAACGTATCTACATTAGGTTGTAGCCAGCGAGGTTTTTATCTATCCTGAACAAATCCTCTTTTGCCACTGGCCGTTTTAACAGCTAATTAGCCATTTGGGAATGACATAGATACAGTATCTATCAATATAGGTGACGATAAACTAGTGATGGCCATTCGTGGCTTCATTAGCGTTATTTTAGCAGCAGGATATTATGCTGGCAGCACTCAAATTTTCTTTATCACAATAAAAGCCATAATTGAAATGTATAAGGCAATATAGTTAATCTAGTCTGTGAAAAAGAACAGACAAGAATAACATAGGAACGGACATTAAACATAAAATGTACAGGCAAGATTGTTAACTATATTAACTTCTATAGTTCAATGATGGCTTTTATTTTGAAAAAGAAAATCTGAGTTAGCACTGATAGCCTAATATCCTGCTGCTAGAAGAAGGGTAATGAAGCCTTGAATGGCCATCACTAACGATAACTGACTTTTTTGTAAAGTGAAAAGACGAGAGAATCGTGAAGCCAGCAAAGTGTTTGTCTATCCTGAACAAATCCTAATATCCACCAGAATCGTTTTATTTTAGGCTTCCTATTACATAGCTATGTAAAGTTGTAGCCAGCGAAGTTGTTTCTGTCCTGAACCTCAGGCATAATGCGTTTAGCCTGTTACGGGAGGCGAACGCGGGACCTGTTGTTCCGGAGCCTGCGTCTCTAACCACTACACTATACTCAGTCACTCACTCACTTACTCAGTAAGAGATATTCGCTCTTCTTAGCCGGCTCTGCTTACGTGGTCCGGCAAAAACATAGCATACTGGTAAACTGAGTAAATTCTCCCAAGCTATGATGTATGAATAGATGTTTTGGTAGTGTATGGTCAGACCATTCCTGATATAGCACTATGTTTATTCAGGTGATATAAGAAGTCTTTTCTGATGGAGTAATGATTAAGTATATGACAATTTTTAAAGTTATGATACAATTACAACATGTGGGAACCAAGGAGATAACAGATCACCTTATATCGTAGACAGGTGGCCGGAGATCATGTGGGCCATGAGCAAAAGCGCAGTGCAGGCCATTCTTCACGCAATGCCCGCGGGCATCAGTTTCATGGATACAGGTACCAGTCTTGTAATAGCGAAGATGGTACTTGCGTTCTGTGTCACCAGTGGTCCGGTGCAAGTAGGGACAGCTAGACATGCAAGGATAGAGAAACAAAGAAAGGTCAAGTCAGGTGATTAGACATACAAAAGTACCTCATCAGAATTTATTCACAGTGATACACTCTGAATTGAAAATGTTTCTACAAGGCATATTCTATGCAGTGCTTATCGTAATGAAGTATCTCTACAGATTTTAATTGGGGAGATCTGTTTTCCCCCCTGTATTAGTGGAAACTATTCTTCATGGTGCTTAATATGCATATTAGTCAAACAACAGAAATGTAGACAATGCCTACAGTGGGAGTCAGAGGAATGCAATGCCTTTTCTAGATACAGCACTGACAGGCTTTGATGTATGCTGGAGAATTGAACAGAAATAATAGCAACATTGCTTTTAAAATGGTCAGATTCACAAAGAAATGGTAAATAACCAATAATCATCTCAGATACAGCCAAAGCTTCTTACTCAGATAGCAACAGTAACCACGGCAACGGACGGAACGTCACGAGGAGAGAGCGGACAGCCACTGGCAAAACGAGGGAGGGGGATAATGTACAAGTACTCGTTCTCAGGCAGAGTTCAAATAATGTTAATAATATCCTAACTAGTCTGTACCTCTTTCTAGAGATGGCTTGACTGATAAAATATTTTACCAGACCTGTACCATAGAGGAATGTCATTGCACTAGTGAGTGAGACACTTGTAATTATTATTATAACATTTCTTAAGGGTGCTCTAGCACAAATAGGCCTAATTTAAAGGGGAGCATGTTGGCTATGTTACATTGCACAAGGAGTAGCTTGAATATCATGTTTCAGAGCTGCTATTCTCGGTTTTGAACAGGATCTTCCTCAAGATAGTGTAGGACTTCATTCTTATCTTTTAACCCAGGATTAGGTATTAATTAGCCTGAATCCTTTCAGTGACCCCTTATTTCGGTCAATTGTTTAGTAGGACTAAAGTTGTAAAACACCCAATTTTTACTGACAATTTTATGAACATATCACTACTTTTATTTACCTGTGTTAAGTAATTTAAAAATACTCATAACCAGGTTTGTTAGCCAGTAGGCAAAGTAACAGCATTCAGTTTACCTAGGAAAGTTAGCTTTATTTTCCTTAACCTTAACCCTGTGAAAAATGATTTTTAGGTATATTATGATGCACTGAAAATCTACGCATTTATCCATTCTTTGATCTATAAGTGCAACCCCACAAACCTTCACATGGGTAATATATTAAGTGGCAAATACTTTCCAAAAACGTGACTTGCTATATGATATATCTATAGGCTACATTTATTACCATTTGTTTATACCATCACTTGTGACTGTTCACCAATGTGTTTGCAAAACCTGCCTCAAAAGGGCCTAACAATTATTTTCGACTTTCTTTTTTACAAGATTTATGTCACACTCACGGTGACAAGTACAGTTTTGGCGATGTGGTCAAGTGACACAACCCAACAATAAAACTGAAAAATATGTTACTGATGCTTTGACGGTTGGGCCTAGAAAGGCTGCAGCGGCCATAATAGGAAAAGACCAGTACATACACAGGCTGCATAACCTCCACAAGACTACTTCTAAATATAAACATAAAAGAGAAGTTATGCTAATAGGATGAGCCAAAACATCGACGCTGACGCTTGAATTGGGAAGTCAAATATGTACTGAAAGCACCTGAAAACGTATGAACTGAATGTCTGCTTTCAATTCACGACAGTGAAAACAGACTCGTAATGTATAGCCTACAGTTACAAAGACGTAAGCACGAAGCGAACTCGTTTTCAACACGTACTTAATACAGTGGGTTTAAAGAAATAACAAACGTGGCTTGCTCGACCAATGGAAGAAAGCTACGTGCAATGGCGGTTCAATCACAAGCCAGAAATCAGGGGGTGTGTTCATCGTTTCCTAACCTCGCTATCATAGCAGACGTTCAAATGAATTGTTTCCTGCTAAGCTAGAGAGATATAGCTCAACCCACTCGACAACTCGTGTCCCCAAAAGATTATTTGACAGTGAAGATAGACAACTCATTCGGTTTGTTCAGTGTTTAAATAGGAAATGTTACGGTGTGTTGTTTTTTTTTTTCGGACGGGGGTGGGTGGGATTCTACTCAAGAGGCATGCGAACTAAGAAACTCGGACCATTCAACTAATACAATAGACAAGTCAACAACACCATGTGCAAGCTAAGTCATCAACAAGCTCGTGTTAGGAGCAGAATTGTGTGCAACGAGGATCACTCCAGCATTTCACAAGCATTAGACTTGCTAATGAAACAATGCAACATCCATCAAATATTAACCATAGTTGTAAATACGCAGCCTTAACTTATTGACTGTTGGGTAAATTCTCAACCCGACTGAACAACATCAACACTAACCAAATGTGTATATTTTTAGGATCGTACAGTAGCAACAGGCCATCGTAATAATTCAGTGAAAAGATTATGCGTCACACTTACTCTTCTCCATCAGGGCAAATGCCCGTAGTCTCATCATATTTCGTGCAATAAACATCAGGGCTGTAGTTAAAAGTCCCATCTCTTCTTCTAATTGGTCGTCTTCGCCTCTGGTTGAGGAAATGCCAGTGAAAACATGTAAAGGGTCTATGTTGTGTGCACTTGTGTTGCAAAAATAGAGGGCACTGTTCGGTTCTGAACTCCTTCAAATATCTGCAAAATGTAAAAACATGCCGTGTTATGAGAATACTGTAGTGCCATGCACCGTATCTTATTGAGTGCAAAGCTCAGAGAGGAAATTTGACAATATGACAGTGCATTAGTTTTGCTTTTTATTTTTAAATTAAACAACATATTGTCAAACAGACAGATTACAACTGATATAACGTCATTGCCAAGTCCTTGTTCTGTGTAGCTAACTACTCTGTGTGCGTGTGTGTGTGTGTGTGTGTGTCTTAGCCAGGTATTCACATACAGTTCACTCCAGATTGTTAACGTTACATTCACTCAAACAACCGGAGCGTACGTCAAAATACATGTGAGCAAGAGTGAGCAAGGAAAAGGCCGAGGTGGAAGGAGGAAAGGATAAAGCTGCTGGCTGGCTAGCCATCCAACTTCGCTACCCTGTCCAAGCTAGTTAGCTTGCTAACGTCAGAGTAAGCTGTGTTTACTGACTAGTACTGTACAGTACTGCAAGTTGACTAACTATAACGGCAGCCGCAAATCGTACTGTTGTTGCTCCATATTTTGAAAAACGTGCATGATAAGACTTTACTTTTTGATGAGGAAATATGTCCACAAACATACAATTAAATTATAATTATAGCTAATGGTGGAATGTAACAGTTACTACAACGTAACGTTCTCCATTTGAAGATGTAGCTAAGTAACTAGCTAGTGGAAAGCTAGCTATGAAGCTAACGCGTTAGTGCCAAACGTACGTGCACTGCCATTGCATTGGGAAGAATTTACAAAAGGAAAAGCACCATGTTTTACTGCACTACGAGTGAAAAAATATCAATCAGTCCAACTATAAAACAATATTCGGCACATGAAAGAACCACAGTATCTCAACAAAGACGTGTTTTTGTCCCTTTAACGTTTGCTTTACTTACGTATAGTGGGTTGGTTTCTCGGTTTGAGGAAAAGCGTTCGCCGCCGTTTTCGAAACCGACGGCATTTTCAGTCAAAACAATGAAATGCGCCTGCGCGAAGGTCTGTTTAATTCCTCGCGCCCTCCTGCGCCACTGCAGGGAAACCAGAGAAAAACAGGCGGGTAAAATCAAACACAGGCAACCAGATTCAGTACTGGATATCTCGTTTGTTTGCGCTAATTCATATGGGGGGGGGGATCCCCCAAATGCAGCAGTAGAGTCACTGCCTCATAGTATAGCTAGATCATTGCGAGACCAGGTTTAAAATCGTGCTCACAGTTTTAAACGGGGTTCACCTGGAGGATGGAGCAATTTGCTATAACTATTTGATTAGGGGGTTTAATAATAATGTTGCCTGACCTCGTGCTGTAGCGACTGCTTGTGGCGGTTTGGACGCTTGTGCGCTCAATCAAGGTAGGAACCGGGAGAATGTGGTTCTTCCAACGAATAAGTATTCTGTTCAAGAATTCATAGTTGAGCAAAGGTGATGAGATGATGATAACAACCAGATTGGAATCAAATGTGCTTCTTAGAGCACATGTCTCAAAACCAAATTTATTAATATTATTATAATTTAGTATTTATGTTATTCTGTGTACTTTTTGTCTTGCAATTAAACACCTTTGGCCAGGTTGTCATTTAAAATATATGAATTTCTCAATCATCTGACCAGGTTTAATAACGATTAAATAAAACAACAATAATATATAATAATAATAATAATTATATATATATATATATATATATATATATATATTATTGTGGATATAAAAAGTCTACACACCCCTGTTAAAATGCCAGGTTTTTGTGGTGTAAAAGAATGAGACAAAGATAAATCATTTCAGAACTTTTTCCACTTTTAATGTGACCTATAATGTGAACAATTCAATTGAAAAACAAACTTAAATCTTCGAGGGGAAAAATGAGAAATAAAAACCTTAAAATAACCTGGTTGCATAAGTGTGCACACCCTCTTATAACTGGGGATGTGGCTGTGTTCAGAATGAACTAATCACATTCAAAACTCATGTTAAATAGAAGTCATTACACACTTGCCATCATTTAAAGTGACTCTGATTAATCACAAATAAAGTTCAGCTGTTCCAGTAGGATTTTCCAGACATTTTCTTAGTTGCATCTGCGAGGGAAAGCCATGGTCTGCAGAGAGCTTCCAAAGCATCAGAGGAAAATGTGTTATGGTCTGATGAAACCAAGGTTGAACTTTTTGGCCATAATTCCAAAAGGTATGTTTTGCTCAAAAACAACACTGCACATCAACCAAAGAACACCATACCCACAGTGAAGCATGGTGGTGGCAGCATCATGCTTTGGGACTGTTTTTCTTCAGCTGGAACCGGGGCCTTAGTCATGGTGGAGGGAATTATGAACAGTTCCAAATACCAGGCAATGTTGGCACAAAACCTTCAGGCGTCCGTTAGAAAGCTGTTGATGAAGAGGAAGTTCACTTTTCAGCACGACAACGACCCAAAGCACACATCCGAATCCACAAAAGCATGGCTTCACCAGAAGAAGATTAACGTTTTGGAATGGCCCAGCCAGAGCCCAGACCTGAATCCAATTGAACATCTGTGGGGTGATCTGAAGAGGGCTGTGCACAGGAGATGTCCTCGCAATCTAACAGATTTGGAGCGCTTTTGCAAAGAAGAGTGGGCAAATATTGACACATCAAGATGTGCCATGCTAATAGACTCCTACCCATAAAGACTGAGTGCTGTAATAAAATCAAAAGGTTCTTCAACAAAGTATTAGTTTAAGGGTGTGCACACTTATGCAACCAGGTTATTGTGAGTTTTTTATTTTTTATTTTCCCCCTCAAAGATTTCAGTTTGTTTTTCAATTGAATTGTTCACATTATAGGTCACATTAAAGGTGGAAAAAGTTCTGACATGATTTATCTTTGTCTCATTCTTTTACATCACAAGAACCTGGCATTTTAACAGGGGTGTGTAGACTTTTTATATCCACTGTATATGAGATACTGTATATATATATATATATACAGTATCTCACAAAAGTGAGTACACCCGTCACATTTTTGCAAATATTTGATTATATCTTTTCATGTGACAACACTGAAGAAATGACACTTTGCTACAATGTAAAGTAGTGAGTGTACTGCTTGCATAACAGTGTAAATTTGCTGTCCCCTCAAAATAATTCAACACACAGCCATTAATGTCTTAACCACTGGCAACAAAAGTGAGTACACCCCTAAGTGAAAATGTCCAAATTGGGCCCAATTAGCCATTTTCCCTCCCCGGTGTCATGTGACTTGTTAGTGTTACAAGGTCATAGGTGTGAATGGGGAGCAAGTGTGTTAAGTTTGGTGTTATCGCTCTCACGCTCCCTCATACTGGTCACTGGAAGTTCAACATGGCACCTCATGGCAAAGAACTCTCTGAGGATCTGAAAGAAAGAATTGTTGCTCTACATAAAGATGGCCTGGGCTATAAGAAGATTGCCAAGAACCTGAAACTGAGCTGCAGCACGGCGGCCAAGACCATACAACGGTTTGACAGGACAGGTTCCACTCAGAACAGGCCTCGCCATGGTCGACCAAAGAAGTTGAGTGCACATGCTCAGCGTCATATCCAGAGGTTGTCTTTGGGAAATAGACGTATGAGTGCTGCCAGCATTGCTGCAGAGGTTGAAGGGGTGGGGGGTCAGCCTGTCAGTGCTCAGACCATATGCCGCACACTGCATCAAATTGGTCT
>JACXGI010002325.1:18558-66211 GCA_016801175.1 Esox masquinongy | reverse complement strand
ATGGGTTCTCTTATGAAAAACCCTATTAGATAAAAATAAATTCTAATAGTGTAAGTTCTAGAGAAAGTCTACAGACTTTTCATTCTGCTGTCTGGAACTCCTTTGACATTTAGACTGACGTGAAACTGACTGCATTGTATTTTTATTAGTAGTAGTATTAGCATTATTCTGTTACATTTTGAGTGGCAAGAACAGACAGAACTTGAAACTATACAGATTTATCAACGGCATGGTGAATGTATAGTACTGTGCAAGTCTTAGGCAGCTGAAAGTCGAACTAAGGCCATTTATTTGGGTAATAAGTGTTTTGATAACAAAACAATATAAATACATGAATATAATATATTACACATAAACACTATCCCAACAAATTATTTTATTTCAACTTTCAGGTGCCTAAGACTTCTGCACAGTACTGTATGCATATAGCACTCTAGTGGTGACATACAACCGTCTGCTCTACAAGCGCAATGGAATTACACTCAATTCTACAGTATGTTCATCACACATGGAATTTTCACTTACTGAAATATGTACTGGAGGAAGATCTGTCCTGAAGGATGCAATTAATATGATTGGTTGACTCAGTGGAGAGGGCTGAGAGCTTTGAGAGGACATTTAACCAGGGTTAGTGCTTGTCTCTACCGTAAACACAATGTAATCCCTACCCTTACCCTACACCCTGAATACTAACCTTAACCTTAAATCTTACCTAACCTTAACCATTTCAATGTAAAACTTCGATTGAAAGACTTTAGAGTTGAGACATAAGCCCCTCCATGAAGTGATCCAATCACAATTTCTGCGTTCAGAGCAGATCTGCTCTCAGTTAGTACATTTCCCAACTCCATGTTTGCCCAGGCTATACTAGTAAGTGTGATCAAAGGCAAGAGTTTAACATCTCCAGTTCCTTTCGTAAATCCCAACCTCTTTTACTAGTACGATTTGGCACAGAGTTAATGGAAAGGCCGGTGACTATGGCCAATGCTGAACAGCAAGCCACACACCATAGTATTGGTAATAGAGGATTCCACTTTAGAATAGAACAGCCACCCAATTCGAAGATTTATGTCACCCATAAGAATATGAACCCAAGCCAAGCCAAAGCATATGACTGACCTCCTCTTTACACCCTTCAACAAATTAAGCTTGAACTGCACTTAAAACATGTCTGCTTCATTCATCCCTGGCTCTTCCTCTTGCTACACTTTTTCAGAAACAGCCATGTCTGTATTCCCATGGAAAGGCAATCCATTGAAAACGTTTTCCACTGACAAAATATCTTGTTTTATACCATTCTGGGACAAATGACACAAATAAGGCAATGTCTGTGATACTGCCAGATTGCAAACAGCATAATCACTGGGGTAGGTTGTATTGGAACAGATGGGGTTTAGTTCATACGCTCTGCATCCAATACCCAGTTCATCTGGGCGCAATGTTGTTGCATGGTTAGGAAATGGTTTCCATGGGTTATATCCCCTCCTCCTTCTCTGAGGAGAGGTTTTCGGAGGAGCAATAGGGGCATAAGCAAAAGCGAAGACCGTGGCTCTCCTCCGCGGCTCTGCGTCACCAATCCAGATAGCAGCATCCTGATCAGGTAAGGGTTCCGTCCGCCCGATTTTCCTCAGACAATCTCCAGCCCACCTCCCGGGCCAATGGGTCAGGCTCAAAGGTCAAGGTCCCGGAGGTTCAGGATTCGGGTTTGACGGGTCAGGACTCGGAGGGTCGCATTTGAGCAGCAGCTCGTTGTCGGAGCCCGTACCCACGTCTGAGTCGAACAGGGAGCGGTCCGTATCGGGCGAGGGGGCGGCTGTGTGTTTGTCAGAGGCTTCGCTATCCTCCATGGTGTCGGTCCGAGAGAAAAGGCCAAAGTCCATGAGACCTGTGGGAGAGCCTTCACTGCTGTCTGTGTCCGCCCCATCATAGTAGAGATCTTCAATGTCCACGAACCACTCAGGCCAGAACTTCTTCCGCATGCGCTCACAGAACATGGCCAGGTTGATAAGCTCACCTGAAACACAGAGGACACAAGACATACAAGTTTCAAAACAGATACCCGAGCCACACGTACACCTGTGTTCATCCTCCAAATTGATACTGAAACCCTGACAGTTTGATTTGGTACCGTTTGAAAATGGTAAAAACGGACGGTCCTTTTACCTCTGATTACCTCTGCCATGTAAAGACTGAAACATGGTAATTCACTGCCCTCTAGTGGGAGAAGTACACATGCAACCCCCAATAAAAGAGGAGGATCACACTGTGCCAGATGTTTCATCGGATGGATATATAAATCTCATGCGTCCTGTGGAAATTTCCACTCCCCACAAAATAAAGGGAGAGATAGGACCCTAGAGGAATGTAGCAAGTAGGGGTTACACGAGGTGGAAATGGGCAGACATTTTTATTAATTATTTTAATAAAAAATTTGTTTTCTGATCCCAACACTAAAATCTGTTGGGAATAGAAAATAAATCATTTTGTTGACATTCTAAATATTGAATTTTTTTAGAAAGGGTGCCCAGAGGAGGCTTTCCCTGAAGAAAATATGCTAACATGCTGGAATGCACCAATAGGAGATCACTTTCTCGACAATCCTGAAAACAACATAAGAACAATATCAACAGCTTTCTCTAAAGGGTTGACTGACTGGAGAACCTGAACATGTGAAAGTTGATTTGATGACTTTAAGAGTTATTAATGTTGGTGGATAAGTATATGCCCTTATGTATTACATGTACAGTAGGTTATTATTTAAAAGGGTTTTAATGTTTGCAGCTAAAATTGTTAATCAGCAGTAGTAGTATTGCCTACCACAGTGTTCTTATGGTTGGGATGAATCCATGAAGTCATATGTGAATTAAAGCATACAAAGTATACACCCATTTTTTGTTTATCGAGACAAATCTCAGACATTTTTTCACCGGTAACAAGATTTTGTAACTAAAAATACTTAAGAGGAAAATGAATGGATAATTTCTCTGAAAAGAAATATTGAATATAAACTATGAATGCATTGGTTGCAGTGGGCACACACCTCAACTAATTATTGGTCCAATTTGCTTGGATTACAGGACTAAGTGTGTTTGGATAGGTCTCTTATCAACCTAGCACCCTATACCTGTATCTCGGCAGTATGCAACCTAGAAAACATCAAGGAAATTCTACAGGTACAGCCAACCCTGCTGAACACTGCCAGAAATCGTAAGGTGAAGAAAAGGTTCACATTTCAACATGACAACAATCCTAAACAGCCAAATCAACCAAGGGATGACAGAATTCATATGTGCAAGGTTTATAGAGACTTATCCAAACAGACTTACTGCTGTGAATCAAGCAAAAGGTGCTTCCACAAAGTATTTGTGTTGAGGGAGGTGCACACTTATGTATTCAATGCATTCATTGTTTTAATTTGCATTTTTGTCTAAGAAATCATCGATTTCCATTTCACATACATATTGTTGATTGCAAGATCTTCTTAAGGTGAAGAATGGTCTGACATGATTTGTTTGGATTTCAGCCTTTACATAAACCAAAGCTGCATTTTTAATAACAGTGTGTAGATTTTTTATACTTACAATGATTCATAATGATTTTAGAGAATTGTTGGTTAGGATAGCCTAACATCTGTCACGTCCTGGCGTGGCAGGCCTCCCTGCCTTCTCTCCCTCGCTTGGAGAACAGACACCTTTTCACCATTATTATCATCCTCACTATTGTGATTATTAGTGTTATCGTCCTCACTATTGCTGTCACTATTGCTATCATCCTCACTATTGTTGTCATTATTGTTATCATCTTCACTATTTGTTATCATTATTGTTATTATCCTATAGCTTCTCAATCAGTGTGTTAAGTGTCAGGAAACAGGTTGAAGAGATGCTATATTGAATAACAGAACTTAAATACTCGTGATGGGACAAATGTCCGCTCCCCTTTCCAAAACTCAAAAGATTCCAACACTTACACAATTCTAATTGTGATCTGTCCAAATAACCATTAACAAATAACCAGACAGCAGAACCTTTTGCTGCTTTTTGGTTCTGGGCCTATGATGTATTAAATGCAGCCACACGCTGTTCATTCCCTTCTTCTCATTCAGAGTCACATGTCAATCAGAGAAAATAAACAAGAGATTTGGGTAGCAAGCCTCTGAGATGTGCACTCCTAATGTTATCAGACATGCACTCCTGACAAAGATCATTATGCACTATGAGATGTGAACGCTCCACGATAACCAATAACGGGGTTGCTGTCAGTGTCTTACAGGAATGTCTTCCATGTTGTGAAACCAATGTTGGATACCAAATCAGCCTCCACCATTTCCAGTCAAATGAAAGTTTGATTTACAGGCTGTATGGAACTATATATTTATAGTTGAAATGTAGAGCTTCAGCTCTACATTTCAAGGAAGTCCACAAAAATACTTAAAAAAAAACAAGATGTTTTTGTTTGTTTTCATTGTATTACTGTTTCTATGTGTGTTCTGCAATGTTACTGTTAAGAGAAATGGCTTTAATTCATTTATATTTTTAGAGTGGCCTAAGACTTTTGCACAGTATTGTATATTACAGACTTTGGCAGGACAGGGCCTCAAACCCTTAACCTTCGGCTCTGCAGACAGGCTCAGTACCCACTATCCCATTTGGAAGGGAAAATGGTAGCTATACCAAGGGGAGATATATTAGTGTGAAGGAATCAATAGTGCTACCTCAGTGTATTGTGAATAAACAACAACTAATTACGTTTCTAAATGCGATTATCATGAATAATTTAAAGAAATTGTATTATTTATCTCTGAATAAATTCAGGAAGGGATTATGATTTTAAACAGCCAGTAACTTTAGCTCTCTTTTTTATGAACATGATACGATGGAGACTACTAACATAACTGAACATGAACAGTTTTGTAAGTGTTCCATTGTACCAAAACACACCACCGCAAAATGTAATGTAACAAAATCACATATTTTTACTAATGGGAGCTGTCTTCATATGAACGCCCTACTTTGTAGCTAACTAACGGTAGCTAAGCCATTGGAGTTGGTTCCATCGGTGAAGACGAAAACAGACCATGTCATTCATTACAATGTTTACATGTAGATATTATTGCAAATACAATATATATGCGGGTAGCGCATCCAATGGAACTCCACCTATTTGGCATTTAGTATGATAAGTATAACTAGTAAAAGTAGTCGAGTTGTCCATGGTGGGCAATGGAAGGAGACTTGTTTTGTCCGCCAAGTGAGCGTTCCCCATATGTAGTGACATCACGTGAAAATGATCAATTGTCCCACCTATAACAAGAAAATTTGTGATTGGTTGATTCTACTGTGATTCTTAAATGCTGCTCTAATTGAAGTCAATTTCAATTACATTGGCTGGTGCCTTCTATTCAAAACCTGTGGGCCTAGCCAATGACTGTTGAGAACAGCTTGATCATTTCTACCAAGATACTGCCAAAGAAAAATTATGATTGGATATTTTTTTCTCTTGGAAATTAACCCTTCTTTTTCCAACACAAACTGAAGAAATTCAATACGAAGATCACTATATTAAGACAAAAAAGATTAAATCAATGAAAACAAAATTGCAAATTATAATATATAAAAATATATACAGATTTGTATCTATCCTTAGGCCCTCTCTGAGGGCGTAGAGGGCCCTGACGGTTCCCCACTGGCAAATTTTGGGCCAACACGCCCTCAGGCATTCTATTTGGAGCAGCTGAGGGATCTCATCAATTTGCAGCTTGCAGATGTATCATGGGTTTCAGATCTCATTTAGAACTCTTCAACTTGGGGTCAGATGTATCATGGGTTTCAGATCTCATTTAGAACTCTTCAACTTGGGGTCAGATGTATCATGGGTTTCAGATCTCATTTAGAACTCCTCAACTTGGGGTCAGATGTATCATGGGTTTCAGATCTCATTTAGAACTCCTCAACTTGGGGTCAGATGTATCATGGGTTTCAGATCTCATTTAGAACTCCTCAACTTGGGGTCAGATGTATCACGGGTTTCAGATCTCATTTAGAACTCCTCAACTTGGGGTCTTCCTGTGAAGTCACCCATGAGTGGACTATATGCATAAATCCACATGAAATGTAAATGTTAATGTATAATTACAGACAATCCAAGATATGTATGAATTAGTGTTGATCCGTAGGACTCTGAAGTTGATGTACTATAGTTGATGTGGTTGACCTTCAGCGATATAGGCTGACAACTGCCTACTGGCCTCAGGGATGTTTGGGAGAACAAGAGCTCCAGATAAGAGCTGTCTTCACCTTTTATCAGCGCTGGATTTAGGTCACAAGTGATTGCCTGATCCTCTCTGTGTGCTGTCGATTGGATCAGGAAATGTGATGAAGTGTGTAGAATGATTAGACACTGTTGATATACTTGGCTATGTACGTATTCTTCCCGGTGGGCCCTTTCCTACTGAACTATGCGCTTTAATTGATTCAATTTGATAATGTGCAACTTAAGAATAGATATTGGTGATGGGGATATTAGCGCTTATTGTAAAAAGACAGACCTACTATTTATGTATTTTTTTATGTTAAGGATAATTTCATCTACTGTGTTGTTTAAAAACAAGGATTTCGCAATATCCACAATAACATTGTGTATATGCAAACAATACACCTAAGAAACCTTGAAAGGATTAATTTACGTAGTCTCCCCATGAGATACTGAGAGAAGAGGGATCTTTCATTCATTTTAAATAAATAAAAGCACAATCACCAATTGTGCACAATTTGTGATGCTTTAGTAAAAATGTGTGTGGAACATTTCACCAATAGCCAGAGAGATTGAACTCACCTTTAATGAGCTGCTCTGGGCGTGACCCGGGTAGAGTCCACATGGCCTGGGCCAGGTGACCAAACACAGCAGCATCAACTGTCGACATCTTAGACCCCATGAAGTACTTCTTGTCTCCTGAAGGACAGATGAACCATCAGAGTCAATTAGCAGACATCCACCAACAGCTGCTCTATCTCCTGAGGTTTTTCTCCGAGCTAAAACATTAAAGGAGCATGTTTTCAAGGTGATTATGGGCAGCTTTTGAGCATTTTAATGCTTTATTCAGGACAGAGATAATAGGGGAAAGGATTCAAACCCATGGCGAAGCGTAACATGTGCACGGAAGGCCATGTAGTTATATTCAAAGCGTTTGCATTACACATATTAAGGTTTAGTTCATAAGCTTGCAAAGATTTTCAGATTTTCTGCTATTTCCTTTGCCCCTCAAATACATAGAAACTCATTGTATTGTTTGAAGCATAATGCGTTTACTACATCTCACCACCAGAGGACACACAATCGCCAAATGGAGCAAAAAGATTTTAAGACCCAGAGTCAAACTACAGGGTCTGACAATCTCACAGTGAACATCCGTCAAGCATATGTTCTAAGTGATACCGGGTGACAAGTTAGCCTTCGTGGAACAGCCATTCCAATAGTTCCTCATCTCTCCGTTGTCAGATGATAATTTGTTAACGCTCCAGCATTACCGATAGAGCTTCAACAGATAAGTCCCATCTTACTAAATCCCAAACTAACTCCCAGGCTCTCCATCCCAGGTAGATCTGAGAGTACTGAAATGATAAATACTGTTGTGGCTCCATTTTTACAGACAGGCCATGCGGAATGGTCGCCATTTTAATCATCCCTATCCAATCCCCTCCACAGTTTGTAGGGGCAGTGGACTAATGGACTTGGGAGTCACTCCTGCTCTACCCCTGACCCTTCTCTTGCTCTGTACCTCCCTGTACGTACCCAGAAGTTCAGCCAGTGAGCGCATGTCTTTCTCCATCAGCTGGTAGACCTGCTCCTTGGAGAATCGCCCGATCCCATGGCCGTACATTTCTCTCTGCACCATGCTGGCGTTCAGGTGGCTGAGGATCCACTTCAGCAGGTCACTCAGGGGGCCAGTGACTGACAGCATCTTCTGGGTCTCCTCAAGGTTGTCCACCCACTGGCAGTAAGCGATAGTCCTGAACAGAAACACACATTTGTGGTGTAAAGAACTGTGCTACATGGGGAAATGAGATACAAAGAAGTATGACAACGTTTGCACTCACTGCTGTACGTTGCTGTAGTTGAATGTTAAATGTAAAACACACCCAAATAGGGCCTCCCAGGAAACGCAGCAGTCAACTGCACACTTGTGTGAATTGAATTGTGTTGTTGTTTTTTTGTGCGTATCTCACGCTGTCTGAAGCACCCTTTAAAGGCGGTCACAGCCAGGGTATCAGCCATTATTGAATTGTCTCAATGTTATCAAGGTATGAAATTATGACTTTCACTGAAAAGTCCATTCTGAGAAAGCTTGTTGTGTATTTGTAGTGTACAAATTTATTGAAACTACCATCTGCTCAGTCAAAAATAACTGAACAGCAGAATCTAGTTGCCAACACCTGGACTAACAGATAAGAGACTCTTTCTTTTTACATTTTACACCTAATGAACAAAAACCTTGTTTCAGTTCAGTGTCAGACGTCACACCACTCAGCCAGTCAGGATGCAAGAAATGAGAAAAACAGCTCACACTGCCTTCCTCAGTAGATTAACTGATACATTGTGTTCTAGGCTGCTAGCAGCCCAGCAGGCAGCAGAGCAGGGTGGCAGGGAGACAGAAAATAAAGTGCAGAACAGGGAGAAAACCTCAATTTGTCTCAATAACTGTCACTGGCTGTCCCTGAGGAAGGACAACATAGGAACAAGCTGCCCGGTCATGCCTCCCTCTCTCTAATTATTTTCCTCTCTCCCTCCCCCTCTCAGTCTCTTCTCCCTTTCCTCATTCTCTGAACCCTCTCTCCTCTTTCTCTTTCTGCCTCACTGGTTCATGCTCTCCCTCAATCTTTCCCCTCTCTTTATAACAAACAGTTTATCCAATAAGTTAAATGACAGCACTCCTCTTAATAGTTCCTATCAAGCTGTATTATCTGAGTAGCATGAGTCTGCTTTTAGAGCTGCATTGTCGTTATTGTACTATTTAATTATTGTGATGTAAAACATAGCAAACCTAAAATGGTAAATATACAGTACCAGTCAAAGGTTTGGACACACCTACTCATTCAAGAGTATTTCTTTAGTTTTACTATTTTCCACATTTTAGAATAATGGAAGACATCAAAACTATGAAATAACACAAATGGAATCATGAAGAAACCAAAAAGTGTTAAACAGATCAAAATACATTTGTAACTGTAGATCCTTCAAAGTAGCCACTCTGTGCTTGGATGACAGCTTTGCACACATTGCATTCTCTCAAACAGCTTCTTGAAAAAGTCACCTGGAATGCATTTCAATTCAAACAGATGTGCCTTGTTAAAATTAAATTTGGGTAATTTCTTTCCTTCTTAATGCGTTAGGGTTAGTATACAGAAGACCATTGTTATTTCTGTACTAGAGTAATCCATATCATGACAAGAACAGATTAAACAAGCAAAGAGAAACGACAGTTCATCATTACTTTAAAACTTGAAGGTTAGGATAATGTTAGTGCAGTCGCAAAAACCATCAAGCGATTTTATAAAACTGGCTCCCATGAGGACCACCACAAGGAAGGAAGACCCAGAGTTACCTCTGCAGAAGAAGATAAGTGCATTAGATTTACTTGCCTTAGAAATAATCTACTAACTGCACCTCAGAGTGGCCCAAATACACTGCTGAAAAAAATTAAGGGAACACCTAAATCACACATTGGGTCTCAATGAACGAAATATATTAAAGATCAATTATTTTTATTATGTAACAACGGTCAATGGAAACCAAAATCACCAACCAGGCTGGATTGAAACTCAAACCGAAAATCAAAATAAACAATTGAAATCACAGGCTGTTCCAACTTGTGTGAATTTCATCACGGCAACTCATAATGTGACTCAGTAGTGTGTATGGGCCCCACGTGCCTGTATGCACTCCCGACAACATCTGGGCATGCTTCTGATGAGACGGTGGATGGTGTCCTGGGGGATCTCCACCCAGACCTGGATCAGTGCATCCGTGAGCTCCTGGACAGTCTGTGGTGCTACTTGGCGGCATCGGATGTACCGATACATAACGTCCCAGAGGTTCTCAGTTGGATTCAGGTCTGGGGAACGTGAGGGCCAGTCATTGGCATTAATGCCTACATCATCCAGGAACTGCCTACACACTCTGGCCACATGAGGCTGGGCATTGTCCTGCACCAAGAGGAACCATGGGCCCACTCCACCAGCGTAAGGTCTGACGATGGGTCTGAGGATTTCATCCCGGTACCTAACAGCAGTCAGGGTACCATTGGCTAGCATGTGAAGGTCTGGGGGAAAGGAAAAGCAGCCAACAAGAGCCCAGCATAATTGAAAAATCATTCCAGGTGACTCCCACACGGAAGTATTATATTGACATATAATATATATTATATTGACATATATTTAGTAAACATATATTTTTGATATGTGCCTATATTGTTTTTTAACATATACTAATATATGTATTATATGTATTACTAATGTATGGCCATATATTTCATACATATATTTACATATTCGATTTTGGCCATTTTCAAATGGCCAAATGTCTTAAATGTCTTAAATACATGTAAATATATATACATAAATGACAAAATTATAGTTGGTAATATGCATTTAGCATTTACATCTAACTGTTATATTTCCATATTTGTATTGTTTCCAGTCATGTGTTTATTATGTTATCTAGTCATTTCTTTCTTTGAAGTACTTTAACAGAGAGGAATGGCATTCATGATACTGTGTTAAAATGTATGCATATTGTTTTCATAATGAGTCTTTTTTTAAACGTAAACTTGGAGTACAAAGTGGTTCATTATATTGAAACTGAAAAAGGTGCTATATGCTGATTGACAGTGACTAAAGTCAAAACTTTGGTGTATTTACTAAACATTTATCATTATATTGTGACACAATGGCAGTTGTTTGATAATGTGAATAAAGGTCCTTATTAAATTAAGATGACGGACTCTAACCAGTTGTTTCTTTACTTGTATTTACAATGTATTCGATCGAAATTATGGTAAATACATACTGTACAATTTACAATTCGGCTCTTGTTTGTAAAATATAATAACTGTCTTTTTCACAGTAATTAATGTAATGCAATAAGGCCTAGACTGGTGGTTATGTTGGTTTGCTCCCCATTTTGCCAACAATAATTAGTTAAACTCACTATAACAAGGAGATTCTCTGGAAAATCATGTCTTTAAGGTTAATTCCATGATGTGTTGATGAGAAAATACATATCTCCTGGGCACATATGTTAATATATGTTGAAAAATCCTCCACATATATGTGCATATATGTTTTGCGTTAGTTTTTCATATGGGCTACCTCACAGAGATGTGGAGTCACATGACTTGGACTCAAGTATGTCTCAAGTCATGTATTTTGCGACTTGGGACTCGACTTGGTAAAAAGAGAAAACACTTGACTTTGAATTGATGCCCAAGACATGTGACTTAACTTGAACTTGAACTGTATGACATCAAGAGATTTGTTTAGATTTTCCCTGCACCTTCCTCTTATCCTCCCTCACCTCAATCTGCTCATGCTGCCCTATGCTCACAGATAGTGTTAAATGTTCTCAACACACACCCATTGGGTGGGGGTGGACACCAAAACAACAATACTCCACTAATTGGACTTCTCTCAATGTCACTCTAGAGTTCAGCTGCCAGCATTAGGTTGCCAATCCAGACGTTACTTAGAACTAGCTATTTAAGCATCTGGATTGGTTCTGAAAACCCTAACATTTGGATTCGAGGACTATGTTGTGGTGGGGAGGAAAATGACAGCAGTATGCAAAACTGAAATTATTGATGCGACAGCCACAACGTCTAATTATGTGAGACATCTGAAATCCCACAAATACAGTGAGGGAAAAAAGTATTTGATCCCCTGCTGATTTTGTACGTTTGCCCACTGACAAAGAAATGATCAGTCTATAATTTTAATGGTAGGTTCATTTGAACAGTGAAAGACAGAATAACAACAAAAAAAATCCAGAAAAACGCATGTCAAAAATGTTATAAATTGATTTGCATTTTAATGAGGGAAATAAGTATTTGATCCCCTCTCAGTCAGAAAGATTTCTGGCTCCCGGATGTATTTTATACAGGTAACGAGCTGAGATTAGGAGCACACTCTTAAAGGGAGTGCTCCTAATCTCAGCTTGTTACCTGTATAAAAGTCACCTGTCCACAGAAGCAATCAATCAATCAGATTCCAAACTCTCCACCATGGCCAAGAACAAAGAGCTGCCCAAGGATGTCAGGGACAAGATTGTAGACCTACACAAGGCTGGAATGGGCTACAAGACCATCGCCATGCAGCTTGGTGAGAAGGTGACAACAGTTGGTGCGATTACTGGCAAATGGAAGAAACAAAAGAACTGTCAATCTCCCTCAGTCTGGGGCTCCAATGCAAGATCTCACCTCGTGGAGTTGCAATGATCATGAGAACAGTGAGGAATCAGCCCAGAACTACACAGGAGGATCTTGTCAATGATCTCAAGGCAGCTGGGACCATAGTCACCAAGAAAACAATTGGTAACACACTACGCCATGAAGGACTGAAATCTTGCTGCGCCTGCAAGGTCCCCCTGCTCAAGAAAGCACATGTACAGGCCCGTCTGAAGATTGCCAATGAACATCTGAATGATTCAGAGGAGAACTGGGTGAAAGTGTTGTGGTCAGATGTGACCAAAATCGAGCTCTTTGGCATCAACTCAACTCGCCGTGTTTGGAGGAGGAATGCTGCCTATGACCCCAAGAACACCATCCCCACCGTCAAACATGGAGGTGGAAACATTATGCTTTGGGGGTGTTTTTCTGCTAAGGGGACAGGACAACTTCACCGCATCAAAGGGACGATGGACGGGGCCATGTACCGTCAAATCTTGGGTGAGAACCTCCTTCCCTCAGCCAAGGCATTGAAAATGGGTCGTGGATGGGTATTCCAGCATGACAATGACCCAAAACACACGGCCAAGGCAACAAAGGAGTGGCTCAAGAAGAAGCACATTAAGGTCCTGGAGTGGCCTAGCCAGTCTCCAGACCTTAATCCCATAGAAAATCTGTGGAGGGAGCTGAAGGTTCAAGTTGCCAAACGTCAGCCTCAAAACCTTAATGACTTGGAGAAGATCTGCAAAGAGGAGTGGGACAAAATCCCTCCTGAGATGTGTGCAAACCTGGTGGCCAACTACAAGAAACGTCTGACAGCTGTGATTGCCAACAAGGGTTTTGCCACCAAGTGCTAAGTCATGTTTTACAGAGGGGTCGAATACTTATTTCACTCATTAAAATGCAAATCAATTTATAACATTTTTGACATGGGTTTTTCTGGATTTTTTTATTGTTATTCTGTCTCTCACTGTTCAAATAAACCTACCATTAAATTATAGACTGATCATTTCTTTGTTAGTGGGCAAACATACAATATCAGCAGGGGATCAAATACTTTTTTCCCCTCACAGTACATGTAAGAATGAAATTACAGCTGTGCTTTGCCTAGCTGAAATACTGTTGAAATACATTTTGAAATGGGGAGAAGGGGAACTCAATTCTATTAATGGAATTTCCTGGCGATTAGTTTAGCACCAGTCTGTTTCATGGAGTGTAATACAGTATGTTCCTCCATTCTCATTTACCAATGAGATTCCAATGGCATCTCCTCATTTCTTTAGCTAGGTATTTCAGGTAATATTCTCTAATTTACTAGCATGTAATGGCTTTGTTTTTCAAAGTGGACAGAATTTTTGTTTTGCTTTCAACATCTTTATATAGGCTTCACGTTACTATTAAAACATAGACACTACCGTTTAAAAGTTTGGGGTCACATAGAAAGTTTTTGAAAGAAAAGCACCTTTTTTTGTCCATTAAAATAACATCAAATTGATCAGTGCAGACATTGTTAACGTTGCAAATTAATATTGTAGCTGGAAACGGCTGATTTTCAATGGAATATCTACGTAGGCGTACAGATGCCAATTATCAGCAACAATCACTCCTGTGTTCCAACGGTACGTTGTGTTTGCTCATCCAAGTTTATCATTTTAAAGCAAATTGATCATTAGAAAACCCTTTTGCAAATGTGTTAGCACTGCAAAAAACTGTTGTGCTGATTAAAGAAGCAATAAAACTGGCTATTGAAGGAACCGAAAAATGTCAATTCTATGTCTATTTACACATTCAATGATTCTTCATTATTTATTATAGACATGTATACCTATGTACTTAATTTCTATTCTAGTAGGCTGTCATTGGAATGTTTATGGTTAACAGATGTCGCTGTTAGGAGCGAATGCAGAGACAAAAGGGTTGCTTTTAATTGCCTAGCTTGCATGATCCTTGAGATAACACCCCTGTGTCATAGGAAGAGCCCCAGGGATTGATAAGGGGTCTATTCTACAGGACTGGTTTTGTTTTCCTTCGGTTAGTTAACCAACCCCCACTACTTGAGTTTTAGGATATAACCAGAGTGAGGGTTTGAAGAAGCTCTCTTGCATTTTCCTCACTCCTGCCTGCATCTTGAATCTCCGGAGAACTTTCTATATTTGATACTTGTACTGTAATTGTCTCTTTATATTTTAAACTAATTTGTTACATTAATTCATTGACTATTTGGAATGAATCTAAAACGGATCCAAATCCAGTTCCACCAAATGGAGGCCCTGCTGAGATAATACAGATCAAAACTAAATGAACTAAAGGACAAGGTAGTTGTCTGTTCTCTTTAAGTGTATATCCTCTAATAAAGCCCTGCCGTCTTTTGCGGTAGGGCACTGTAACCAGAACCCTGTTCATGGGAAGGCCCTGCAGTCTTTTGCAGTGGGACATTCAAACCAGAACTTACATTAAGGCCCTGCGGTCTTTTGCAGTGGGATATTAAAATCAGAGCTTAAATTACAGCCCTTCGGACTTTTGCAGGAGGGCGTTAAAATTTAGTGCTTAAATATTCTGAAAAGTCCTTTTTCAGTAAACCGTCTTTTGCGGTAAGGCATTATAACCGTGACTTGGTTTCTGAATTATCTTTAGATAATTCTTTAGATAATTCAGTATCTTCAGTGTTTTGTGTTTCAGTGTTTGTGGGTTTGATTGCAGGCTCAAAACGGCCAGAAACAAATGACTTTTCTGAAACTCATCACTCTATTCTTGTTCTGAGAAATGAAGGCTATTCCATGAGAGAAATTGCCAAGAAACAGAAGATGTCGTACAATATTGTGTATTACTCCCTTCACTGAAGAGCGCAAACTGGCTCTAACCAGAATAGAAAAAGGAGTGGGAGGCCCCAGTGCACAACTGAGCAAGAGGACAAATATGTTAGAGTTTCTAGTTTGAGAAACAGATGTCTCGCAGATCCTCAACTGGCAGCTTCATTAAATAGTACCCGCAAAACACCAATCTCACCATCAAAAGTTAAGAGGTGACTCTGGTATGCTGGCCTCCTAGGCAGAGTTCTTCCTCTGTCTGGTGTCTGTTCTTTTGCCCAACAAAAATCTATTATTTTCATGGGCCAGTCTGAAATAAGCCTTTTTCTGTGCAACTCTGCCTCAGAAACATACTGTATCTCACAGACCAAGGCCAGAAACACACTGTATCTCACAGACCAAGGCGGGAAACTCACTATATCTTACAGACCATGGCCAGAAACATACTGTATCACACAGACCAAGGCACAGCCGTAAATAATGCAATCAGTAGCCCAATGTAATTCTAAACATAGCTTGACGGGGAGAGTGTTGAAGGAGAGGGGGGGCAGCGAAAGTGACAGGGGCAACCGGAAGACATTGAGAAATTGGAGAGGGAGAGAGAAAGGGAGAGACGGTTAGTTACTCATCAACTATGTCAAATGCTGATGGAAGGCATTTTTGATATAGAACAGCCCTCCATTCATTGCTCTGCTGGTTCTGAATGAGATTTGCACAGTGCGTGAGGACATGTTATGATAAGGGTGTTGTTGGTGGGCTGTGAGATGACAGAGCCATACTGGAGCGCAGTGCTCAAGCACTGAACAGACGATGCAGGTAGACTGTTAGAAGACCTTCGGTGGAAAGGCTGAAGCATTTGTTTATCTTTGGTAGAAATGAAACAGGTGTAGATGACTACTGGGTTGAGCTTAGTGTGGTTTTGATCTGACTGGCGGTGGAACTGGATTTTGACCCGTTTCATAGATGATGTCAACTAATTAATGTAACAGATGAATGAAATAGGTATAGGGAGTATACAGCTGCATTACGAGTATCGAAGATAGCAGTTCTCCAGAGATTTGAGGTTGGAGCTAACATGCATGCAGAGAGGCTGGCGAGAAAGGAAGACGGGAGCCTTTTTAAATCTATCTATCTGTAATAATCCAACACGTGGATTTGGGGGATGTTTTACGATCACTTATGCCACTACAATATCAGTGGACACATTCCAATCGATGCCTTCCTGGGTAGTGTCTGTTTAAAACATTTACCAAGCATTAACAACTAATGCATTACATTTGGACTAAGACACAGAAACAGAGAGACATGTGTACGAAGAACTGCAGCAACAAATAGTATTCAAATGACATCATATAAGACACATACAGTACAGGTCAAAAGGATTTGTATGATACATAGGATACACATCTGAATGGATATACTAAAAAAATGAAGGTTCATGGAATGGGTAGTATATAAACATAGAATTGATATTTTTCAGTTGCTTCAGTGGTTAACTAGTTGGTTGAGAGACTGCTGTATGGTAGAAGGATCATATCCCCAGGAATTGGATTGCATACTTCTCTTATCATCTGTAATCGTCACCTTGATCATCTCCGCACTAGTGATCAGAGTCACAATAACTTACAGATGTTTTCAATACAACCCCGTTTCCAAAAAAATTGGGACGCTGTGTAAAATGTAAGGAAAAACAGAAGTGTGCAACAATGATGTGCAAATCATTTAAACCATTTATTCAATAGAAAATAGCACAAAGACAACATATCAAATGTTGGAACTGAGAAATGTTATTGTTTCTTGAAAGAAATGTGCACAATTTTTTGGCAAATCGTATTCCTCAAGATTTATTTTATTGTTGAACAAACACAATGCTCTCAGTCAATCCAAAATATCATTGAACCTCAAACCTGAATGTTTAACAAAGGAAAAAATAGTTTTGATCTTTCTCAGGGGAATACATAAGTGTGCACAATTATTCGGCAACAATTAGTGTGCAGAATTATTAGGCAACTAAATTACAAAAATAATTTCTCCAACTCACTTGTTTATTCTCAATTTTTTAGAGTAAGTGCAACAAATAAGTAACAAAATGAAAATTAAGTAACATTACTGGCCTTTCAAAAATATTCAGCGACCAATATAGCCACCCTTCTTTTCAATAACTGCCATGAGCCATCCATCCATGTAGTCTGTCAGTTTCTTGATCTGTTCACGATCAACATTCGCTGAAGCAGCAACCACAGCCACCAAAACGCTGTACAAAGATGTATTGTCTTCCCTGACTGTAAAGCTCACATTTGAGAAGGGTCCACAAGTTCTCAATAGGATTTAAGTCAGGTAAGGAAGGGGGGCCAGGTCATTATTCGGGCATCTTTGAGGCCCTTGCTTGCTAGCCAAGCAGTGGGGTACTTGGATGCATGTGATGAAGCATTGTCCTGCATAAAGAACATGGCCTTCTTGAATGCTGAGGACTTCTTCCTGTACCACTGCTTGAAGAAAGTATCTTCCAGAAACTGGCAGTAAGTATGGGAGTTGAGTTTCAGTCCATCTTCAACCCGAAAATGTCCAACTACTTCATCCTTAATGATAGCAGCCCATACCAGCACCACTCCTCCACCTTGCTGGCGCCTGACTGAAAGTGGTGCCCTGTGTCCATTAGTGATGGCCACAGGCCCGTCCATCAAGAGTCACTCTCATTTAATCTGTCCATAAATCCTTTGAAAAATCTGTCTTCAGGTATTACTTTGCCCAATCTATACGCTTCAACGTGAGAATCTTATTCAGTGGTGGTCTTCTTTCAGCTTTCTTGACCTTGGCCATGTCTCTGAGCACTTGACACCTTGTACTTCTGGACACTCCAGGTAGGTTGCAGTTCTGAATATGGTGGCACTGGAGGATAATGGGTTCCTGGTAGCTTCACGTTTAATTCTTCTCAAGTCTTTTGCAGTTAATTTGCATCTTTTCTTCTCCATGCATTTTTTGCACCCCAGTTGACTATTTGCAACAAAACGTTTGAGTGTCCGATGGTCACGCCTCAATAGTTTAGATATTTCAAGAGTGTTGCATCCGTCTGAAAGGCATTTCACAATGTTTGACTTTTCAGTGTCAGTTAAATCTCTTTTTTGACCCATTTAACCTGAGGTCATGAAGCTGCCTAATTATTATGCACACCTTGATATTAGGTGTTATTCACTGTTGCCACACCCTCCCTCATTACACAAATACATATCACCTGAAAATGATTCAATCCAATGAGCATTCAAGTTTATATGGTTTGGAGTTGGAAAATGTGCATAGAAATAATAATATGATCAGAATAATTGTGCACGCAGTGTATGCCCACTTTGAATTTGATGCCAGCAACACGTTTCAAAAAAGTTGAGACAGGGGCAACAAAAGACTGGAAAAGTTGTGTAATGCTAAAAAAAACCTGGTGAAATATCTCACAACTAATTAGGTCAAATGCCAACAGGTCAGTAACATGAATGGGTATAAAAAGAGCATCCCAGCGAGGATGAGTCGTTCAGGAGTAAAGATGGGGAAGGGTCCACCACTCTGTGAAAGACAGTGCAGGAAAATACTGCAACAATTTAACAATAACATTTCTCAACGTAAAATTGCAAATTTTAAATTTGCAGTTTGGGTATCTCATAATCTACGGTACATAATATCATTAAAAGACTCATCCAGAGAAATCTCTGTATGCAAGGGACAAGCCCGAAAACCAATATTGGAAGGCCATAATCTTTGGGCCCTCATTAAAAACAGACACTGCATTAAAAACAGACACAATTCTGTAGTGCACGTCACTGCATGGGCTCAGGAACACTTCCCGAAAACCACTGTCTATGAACACAGTACGTCACTGCATCCACAAATGCAAGTTAAAACTCTACCATGCAAAAAAGAAACCATACACAAACAAGATCCAGAAACGCTGCCATCTTCTCTGGGCCCGAGCTCATTTAAGATGGACTGAGGCAAAGGGGAAAATTGTCCTGTGGTCTGACAAATCAACATTTGAAATTATTTTTGGGAATCACGAACGCTGCGCACTCCAGGCTAAAGAGGAGAGGGACCATCTGGCTTGTTATCAGCGCACAATTCAAAATCCAGCATTTGTTCACATGTCATGGGTGACTTGCACATCTGTGAAGGCACCATTATTTCTGAACAATATATACAGGATTTGGAGCAACATATTCTGCCATCCAGACGACGTCTTGTTTAGGGAAAGCCTTGCTTATTTCAGCAAGGCAATGCCAAACCACATTCTGCATGTATTACAACATCATGCCCCCATAGTAAAAGTCTGGGTGCTTAACTGGCCTGCCTGCAGTCCAGTCCTGTCCCCCACTGAAAACATTTGGCGCATTATTAAATGAAAAATTCAACAAAAGAGACACTGAACTTTTGAGCAGCTGAAATCCTATATCAAGCAAGAATGGAAATACATTTCACTTTCAGAACTACAGCAACTGGTCTCCTCAGTTCCCAAACACTCACAGGGTATTGTTAAAAGAAGAGGTGATGCAACACACTGGTAAACATACCCTGTCCCAACGTTTTTGAAAAACATGTTGCTGGCATCTAATTCAAAATGGACATGTATTTTTCCAAAAACAATAACATTTCTCAGTTTCACATCTAAATAATTTGCATAATAAAAAAAAGATTTTGCATATAATTAAATAAATAATTTGCACATCAATGCATTCTGTTTTTATTTGCAATTTATGCAGCTTCCCAAATTTTAGGAAACAGGGGAATGTGTGGGATGTGTTTTGCCCTTACGTTTGTTCAGAAAGAAAACACCACGTATGAGTTTAACCATTTATTAGAGAACTTATGTACAGCCCTGTACATGCAAGTCTTGGCATTAGGTTCTGCTCCTTTACGGTAACTCATTGCCATCACATGGTCGTGTATACGATACTACCACAATAACATACCTTATTATTTATGCAATTCCCATGGCCATGAGCAAGGTACGCAGTACCGATCCCCCCACAAGGAACAATCCATCAATCAAAGTTATTTATAAAGCCCTTTTTACATCAGCAGTTGTCACAAAGTGCTTTGACAAAACACCCAGCCCAAAACCCCTAGGAGCAAACAACAACAATGTTGAAATTCAGTGGCTAGGAAAAACTCCCTAAGAAGGCCAAAATTTAGGGAGAAACCTAGAGAGGAACCAGGCTCAGAGGGGTGGCCAGTACTCTTCTGGCTGCGCCGGGTGAATATTAGGAGTACAAGTTATAATAATTAAATCTAGGCTGAGTCTAGTGTCTATTAAACCTAGTCCAGGTCAGAGCATGACCAGATGGACAAGGAACACAGAATCAAACAGGCGAAGGCAGGGGTGGTGGGTGGACGTGCACCCGCATGCTATTACAAGCTCAACAACCGACTGGGTGAGTAAACTGATGGTTATATAGACAGGTTGCAATCTGACGTGATAAGAGCAATCCTGCATCACTTGATGCGTTGCTGACCAATTACCACTCGGGTTTCCTGGCTGAGCTGGCTACGCTAATTTAAATAAGTGTGTATTGAATGTACAGTGAGGGAAAAAAATATTTGATCCCCTGCTGATTTTGTACGTTTGCCCACTGACAAAGAAATGATCAGTCTATAATTTTAATGGTAGTTTCATTTGAACAGTGAGAGACAGAATAACAACAAAAATGTCCAGAAAAACACGTCAAAAATGTTATAAATTGATTTGCATTTTAATAAGTGAAATAAGTATTTGATCCCCTCTCAATCAGAAAGATTTCTGGCTCCCAGGTGTCTTTTATACAGGTAACGAGCTGAGATTAGGAGCACACTCTTAAAGGGAGTGCTCCTAATCTCAGTTTGTTACCTGTATAAAAGACACCTGTCCACAGAAGTAATCAATCAATCAGATTCCAAACTCTCCACCATGACCAAGACCAAAGAGCTGTCCAAGGATGTCAGGGACAAGATTGTAGACCTATAGACCTACACAAGGCTGGAAAGGGCTACAAGACCATCGCCAAGCAGCTTGGTGAGAAGGTGACAACAGTTGGTGCGATTATTCCCAAATGGAAGAAACACAAAAGAACTGTCAATCTCCTTCGGTCTGGCGCTCCATGCAAGATATCACCTCGTGGAGTTGCAATGATCATGAGAACAGTGAGGAATCAGCCCAGAACTACACAGGAGGATCTTGTCAATGATCTCAAGGCAGCTGGGACCATAGTCACCAACAAAACAATTGGTAACACACTATGCCGTGAAGGACTGAAATCCTGCAGCGCCCCCTGCTCAAGGTCCCCCTGCTCAAGAAAGCACATGTACAGGCCCGTCTGAAGATTGCCAATGAACATCTGAATGATTCAGAGGAGAACTGGGTGAAAGTGTTGTGGTCAGATGTGACCAAAATCGAGCTCTTTGGCATCAACTCAACTCGCCGTGTTTGGAGGAGGAATGCTGCCTATGACCCCAAGAACACCATCCCCACCGTCAAACATGGAGGTGGAAACATTATGCTTTGGGGGTGTTTTTCTGCTAAGGGGACAGGACAACTTCACCGCATCAAAGGGACGATGGACGGGGCCATGTACCGTCAAATCTTGGGTGAGAACCTCCTTCCCTCAGCCAAGGCATTGAAAATGGGTCGTGGATGGGTATTCCAGCATGACAATGACCCAAAACACACGGCCAAGGCAACAAAGGAGTGGCTCAAGAAGAAGCACATTAAGGTCCTGGAGTGGCCTAGCCAGTCTCCAGACCTTAATCCCATAGAAAATCTGTGGAGGGAGCTGAAGGTTCAAGTTGCCAAACGTCAGCCTCAAAACCTTAATGACTTGGAGAAGATCTGCAAAGAGGAGTGGGACAAAATCCCTCCTGAGATGTGTGCAAACCTGGTGGCCAACTACAAGAAACTTCTGACAGCTGTGATTGCCAACAAGGGTTTTGCCACCAAGTGCTAAGTCATGTTTTACAGAGGGGTCGAATACTTATTTCACTCATTAAAATGCAAATCAATTTATAACATTTTTGACATGGGTTTTTCTGAATTTTTTTATTGTTATTCTGTCTCTCACTGTTCAAATAAACCTACCATTAAATTATAGACTGATCATTTCAGTGGGCAAACATACAAAATCAGCAGGGGATCAAACACTTTTTTCCCCTCACTGTATATATTGAAATTGTGTACTGACATTTTTGTTTGAACTGGTATTTTTGCTTTGTAATGAAAACCCCATTACTTCCTGGGGACAAAAACATTTGACTAAGTGATCGATTGACTGAGTGATTGACTCAGTGACTTCCGAGAAGAGGCCTCACCTGGACGGATGCCCAGCAACCATGCATTTTATATTGACATTTTACTCAGTCATCAGACGCTGTTATCTAGCAGTGTCCACTCAGAACCACCAATTAAAAAGGGTTCCAGTAATAAAAACGGGAGTGAGTCTGTAATTTACAAATGTAGCAGTGAAGGACCTGTGGGAATAGCGATGAACTCACCAGTAGAAGTGCTCTTCCACCATCTTGGTGACCGCCCGGGACACGGCCCTCTCCTGGGGACTGAGGTTCTTGTTGAGGTTGACTCCCAGCTTCTCCTCTAGGAAGTCAATGATGAACTCTGACCCAGATACCTGCTGCTTATTGTATTCAATCCATGGCATCTTGCCCTGCGGTGAGAGCTTCCCATCAAAGTAGTTCTGCAGGGGAAAAACAGGAGGGGGTTGAGCAAATTGAGACACTCTTTTATCTAAATATTTGGGAATGATCGGTTAGTTTTCCACGCAGAGAGTATGGCCTGGTCATAGACTTGAAAACATGCTCAATGTAAAATCTTTAAAAGTTGTTTTTGTTGTCCGAGGGATGGGTGTGTAACGATATCGGTCTCGAGTCCAAAGTTCTATAAAGGTTTTTTAATTTTTACATGCGCATGGGATAATCAAAATACGACCACCTAGTATGACCGCACTCCGAGTAATCAAAGAATCTAGGTGCAACAGGCATCTTTGTAACAACTTGACTGGCCATGCCCCCTACTCATCTAACTCACACATAATCACAGAAAAGATGCCAGGTCAATCTCTGGTCAAGCTAAGATCTCTTCAACAGATACATAGAGGACCTATGGTCTGTTAATTACTCATTTACCTAGGTCACAGCATACTAAATGAAACCACTATAGAAATGAATATAAACATATAACTGCCAATGTAATATAAAATAATAATAACATCAAAGCATCATATTTTGCTTCTCAGTTTCAAATTTCTATCACAGGTGTCTTTGTCTTTTTAATGTCTTATGCTATTAGGGCTGGGACTTCACGCACAGTATTTTACCTGGTAGGGCAGGTCCACCATGCGTAGGTAGGTCTCCATCTTGAGGCAGAATGGTGAGAGGCTAGGGACCCCCGTATTTGGCCTGGAGAACTGGTGGAGGATAATGGCATCTTTAGAGTCCAACTCCTGCTCCTTCCTGGGAAACACCCGGGGAGAAAACTGCTTACTGAAGTGGTGATCTAGTTCCAACTATACCAACGGCAGTTACATAAAACACTGGCTGTCACATAGATTGTTTTTCAGTCTAGAAGTCATCATGCATGACATCGCTAAAGCTGTTCCAGGGTCAGTTTGTGTTGAGAATTATACCCGATGGCTTACCCTGATTGGAGGAGATCAGTGAGTAGACTGCATTTACACAATTCTCTTAATGCTTCCTCCTCTTACGAATTGTTGATGATTGCTGGTAACTATCCTCTAAAGCAAATCCGTGCCAAGCTATTTAGGTATCCAAGCTGCCTTAGGGAGTCGCGATGAGCTCAAGAAATCCCTACTGACAATGCCTCCCCACTCCCTGAGCGGTGTTTACCAATTCACCTACGGGACATTCCCAGCCACTCCTCAGCTAGCGCCACAGTCAAGTCTTAAACCTAAACTATGGTTGTCAGCTTGGGGTTATGAAAGAATCCCCTAGACCAACGCTTCACCTTGGAGGCCACAAGACAGCATAAGTCGTTTTTCGTTTCGCTAATTGGTCTCACAACCAACGATATAAGCACTGAAAAGCATCTGATTCGAGAAGATCAATTCATTGGGAAAAGATTTTAATTGGACTGCCTTGGTAAACTCAACCTTGATATAACCTTAACAACCTTAATCTCACTGGGCGGTCTAACCTGGTGCCTTTCTAGCATAGTGACAGAAGGATGAGAGATGACTTCTGTGTTTTAGAGAACAACCTGTCCCCTCACTATATTAAAGTCACCGCTTAGGCCTACAACACCATATCCACAGAGAATAATAATCATGATTATATGGCCGCTTATTTTTGTCCTATTTCACGTTGTATTATACACCTTGAATTTGGAAATATGTTGATTGCGAATACCATTTTTTCTAGAGGCACCCAAGAAGAATGGGGCCACAGCCAGGGATTCTGCCATTACTGACACAGACCCTGGAGAAATGAGGTTTTAACTGCCTTGTTCACAGGCTGAACAAAAGAGTTTTGTGTCTGGTCGGATCAGGGAGTTCCAACTTTCACTGTCAACAAAGGCTAAAGGGGAAGGATATTAACGGGAAAATCATTATCATATTACAAGCTTCATTGGTATATACTGTTAAGCCATAACATTATGACCACTGGCAGGTGAAGTGAATAACACTGATAATCTCGTTATCATGGAACCTGTCCGTGGGTGGGATACATTAGGCAGCAAGGGAACATTCTCAAAATCAACCCTCAAAGTTGATGTGTTAGAAGCAGGAAAAATGGGCAAGCGTAAGGATCTGAGCGACTTTGACAAGGGTCAAATTGTGATGGCTAGACGACTGGGTCAGGGCATCTCCAAAACTGCAGCCTTTGTGGGGTGTTCCCGGTCTGCAGTGGTACCTACCACTACCTATCAAAAGTGGTCCAAGGAAGGAAAAGCGGTGAACCGGCAACAGGGCCACGGGCGGCCATGGCTCATTGATGCACGTGGGGAGCGAAGGCTAGCCCGTGTGGTCCGATTCGACAGGCGAGCTACTATAGCTCAAATTGCTGAAAAAGTTAATGCTGGTACTGATAGAAAAGGTGTCAGAACACACAGTGCATCGCACTTGTTTGTTGCGTATGGGACTGCGTAGCCGCAGACCAGTCGGGGTGCCCATGCTGACCCCTGTACCACTGCCGAAAGCGCCAACAATGGGCACATGAGCATCAGAACCGGACCATGGAGCAATGGAAGAAGGTGGCCTGGTCTGATGAATCACGTTTCCTTTTACATCACGTGGAAGGCCAGGTGCGATGTGCGTCTATTACCCGGAGAACACATGGCACCGGGATGCACTATGGGAACGAGGCAAGCCGGTGGAGGCAGTGTGATGATTTGGGCAATGCTCTGCTGGGAAACCTTGGGTCCTGCCATTCACGTGGATGTTACTTTGACACGTACCACCTACCTAAGAATTGTTGCAGACCATGTGCACCCTTTAATGGCAACAGTGTTCTCTGATGGCATTGGCCCCTTTCAGCAGGATAATGCGCCCTGCCGCAAAGCAAAAATGACTCAGGAATGGTTTAAGGAACACAACAACAACTTGAAGGTGTTGACATAGCCTCCAAATTCCCCACATCTCAATCTAATCGAGCATCTGCAGGATGTGCTTGACAAACAAGTCCGATCCATGGAGGCCCCACCGCGCAACTTACAGGACTTAAAGGATCTGCTACTAAAGTCTCGGTGCCAGATACCACAGCACAACTTCAGAGGTCTAGTAGAGTCCATGCCTCGACGGGTCGGGGCTGTTTTGGTGGCAAAAGGGGGACTTAGACAATATTAGGCAGGTGGTCATAATGTTATGGTTGATCGATGTATAATACACTGATGAGCCAAAGCATTATGACTACTCATAGGTGAAGCAAATTACGTTGATCATCTCCTAACAAGGGAACATGTCAAGGTCTGGGTAGATTAGGTGGTAAGCAAACAATCAGTTCTTCTGGTCAACGTGTTGGATGCAGGAGAAATGAGCAGGAGTAAAGACTGACCAACTTTGACAAGGGCCAAATTGTTATGGCTATACAACTGGGTCAAATAATCTCTGAAACGGCAAGGCTCCCAGTCGACAGTGGTCCGAGGAGGGACAAACCACAAACCGGCAACAGGGTGATTGGCACCTAAGGCTCATCAATGCGTGAGGGCAACGAAGGCTATCCCATTTGGTCTGAACAGACAGAAGGTCTATTGTGGCACAAGTCACAGAAAAGGTTAATGATGGTTGTGGGAGGAATGTGTCACAACACAGAGTGTATCATACCCTGCAGTGTATGGGGCTGCTTAGCCAAAGACTGGTCAGAGTGCCCATGTCCCCCATTGAAAGCACCTACAATGGGCACACAATCGTTGGAACCGGACCTTGGAGCAGTGGAAGAAGGTCATCTGGTCCAGAGAGTCATGTTTTATTTTATATCATCACATGTACGTCTGTGCTGTTTACCTGGGGAAGTGATGGCACCAGGCACTGGCACTGGGATGACAAGCCGGTGGAGGGAGTGTGATGCTCTGGGCAATGTTGCTGGGAAGCCCCGGTTCTGGGCATTCATGTGGTTGTCAATTTGACATGTGCCACCCAACTAAACGTCGTTACAGACCAGGTACACCCCTTCATGGCAATGGTATTCCCTGATGGCAGTGGCCTCTTTCAGCAGGATAATGTGCCCTGCCACACTGCACACATTGTTTGCAAATTGTTTGAGGAACATAATAAAGAGTTCAAGGTGTTGCCCTGGCCTCAAAATTCCCCAGATCTCAATCTGATTGAGCATCTGTGGGATGTGCTGGATCAAGAAGTCAGATCCACGGCAGCTCCAACTTGCAACTTACAGCACTTGAAGGATCTGCACTATAAAATATAGTGCTTTTCTTAGAGCATCGAGAGCAAAGAACAAACAAGCATCATGACAGGTCAAGCAATATTCTTGTCTGCTGATAATCCTGTAGAGAACAAGTCAGGGAAACAGCCAGGTCTTAAAGCCACTGGACTATGACTCCTTTGTGTAGCACCCATTTTGCCAGCACTGTAAGCTCAACAGACAAAGTTCAGAACACTAGCCAGCGGACCTCACTATGAGTTCTCCTCCCTGCACTGTTGTATTCCTCCCACAGGGTAGTCTGGAAAAACACTAGTTAGCTTCAAAAACAGGATGACCTACAACAAAATCTAAAAGACCCTGCAGATTTCAGGGAAAATGTTTTGCGACAGAGTGATAGTAAGAGTAAAGTGTAGAGAGAAAAATGAACAGGCATACCAACCTATCTGTGAAATAAGGTGTTATATTTGTTATATTTTGGTATAGCTGCCACTGGAACAAGTATGGCTACCACTGGAACTAGCTCACTTGTCTACATTGATGAGGTAACTGCTAACGGCAGCAGTAGGATGAATTCTGAAGAGTACAGAAACATCTTGTCTGCTCAGATCAAAACAAACGAATTAAAGCTCACTGGACAGCACTTCACTTGCTGAAGACAATCATACACAAAAATGCTGCGAAACATCCAGAAAAAGGGCAGTAATTCCTACAAGGTTAAGGTTTACGAGAGTAAATATCCTCATATTAAAGGTGACAGTCCACACTTTAACCTCTTATTCATCGTTTTTAAGCAAATCCAATATGCTGGAGTACCAAGCCAAAGCAACAAAACCTGTGTCACTGTCTAAATATTTAAGTGCTGTGTTGTATCTGTTCTCATGCTCTATAGACAAATCGTCAGATAATGCTTCCAAAAGATCAGGAACTGTAAGCCAAGTAAAATAAAAATCTGGTAATGTGTTTGATGCCCTCTTTTTAATGAATAACATTAGCAAGCAATAACTAGTCAAGCCTGTCAAGTGTTAACCTGTCAATCAATCAAACACCAGATACATGTCATAAAATTAGTTATCAAAAACAACAATAAATGATTAAGTGTGGGTGACTGTAAATGGCTTTAACAAGGCCATCAGCAGCTGAAACAAAAAAAAGCACCTCTGCCCCATTTCTGTAAATAATGGAGGAATGGAGCTAGGAAAATGTAATTCCTCTGAAAGTCATAGACAGAGCAAAAGATGCAAGGACATACTATCAATGATGGCAAAATCATAGTTTGAAACTATGTATATATGTATGTATATATTTATCCATATGTATTTATATATTTTTGAGGATATACTGTTTGTTTAAATTTACTTTGTTTTAAAAACATTAGCATAAAACCAGTTCCTATTTTGGTTTCTGCTTGGATAAGATTATTCAACTAAGCAATTCTAAATAATAATTTTCAAACATCTATGGGTGAATATAATGAAATTATGGCTCCAAAATAGTTGTAGAGACTGCAGATGGCCCGTTTATTAATTAAACATAGCCTACTGTCCAGGGGCATGCAGCAGTGCACTTACCCTAGTTCTAACTGACATTTTATAAATTATTTATCTCATGTCCGAGAAAGGATTGATTCATTTCAAAGTCAGTTACATTAACAGACATTTTCTAAAACTATGAAATTGGATTTCAATGTATAGACACAGGGCAGTCCATACATAATTAGATGACAAGTTTTGTTGTTTTGGTTCCATACTCCAGTCAATTGAATTTGAAATTTAACAAATTACTAAGACATTCAAGAGCAGACTGTCAGCTTTAGTTTTAGGTAAATTAAATACAGGTATGTCAGTTCTCCTATTTTCCACACTTTCCTCTTGCCATCACTCTGGTAAGTTTTAATATTGGCCTCATCTGTCCACAATACCTTTTTCCAGAACTATGCAGGCTCTTTTTGTTATTTTAAGGCTAACAAGTGTTTATTTTCACCTTGCAGTCCAGCCTCTGCAGTTTGGCTAGTGAAGTTCTGCGAGTGATAGTGGCTGAGACATCCACACCTACCTCCTGGAGATAGAACTGTCTGACAGATCAGGAACATTATTGTTGTTGTTGTTGTTGTTGTTGTTTTATTTAGCATTCTTTGGTCATTCACTACAGAGGTCTTCGTTGGTATAGCAGGTCATTTGACATTCTTTGGCCAGTTTGACTTGCACTGACACTTCTTGGGTCTTTCTCTGACACTTCTTGGGTCACCTCTTCTTTTAACAATACCCTGTAAGTGTTTGGGAACTGAGGAGACCAGTTGCTGTAGTTTTGAAAGTGAAATGTTTTCCCATTCTTGCTTGATATAGGATTTCAGCTGCTCAACAGTTCAGGGCCTCCTTTGTTGTATTTTTCCCTTCATAATGCCAAATGTTTTCAATGGGGGACAGGTTTGGACTGCAGGCAGGCCAGATTAGCACCCGGACTCTTTTACTATGGAGCCATGCTGTTGTAATACGTGGAGAATGTGGTTTGGCATTGCCTTGCTGAAATAAACAAGGCCTTCCCTGAAAAAGATGTTGTCTGGGTGGCAGCATATGTTGCTCCAAAATCTGTATAATATATTGTTCAACATTAAAGGTGCCTTCACAGATGTGCAAGTCACCCATGCCATGTGCCCAAATGCATCCCCCATACCATCACGGATGCTGGCTTTTGAACTGTGAGCTGATAACAAGCCAGATGGTCCCTCTCCTCTTTCCATGATTCCCAAAGATTTCAAATTTAGATTCGGCAGACCATGATGGATATAAGATAATTTTTTGAGTCGTTATTCTAAGTGCAATATAAGAAGTGCAGCTAAATATTTGAAGTCTGACTGACAATGTATAAGTGTATAAGGGGGGGGGGGGGCTATGCCCCGAATGTATTGTGATCCTATCACAGCCTCTGCTACTGTGTTAATTGTAGCCATAGGCATAAAAAATGTATAGGCTAGGTTTGTGACCACGACAGAATAAACAACGTAAAATTTCCAACTAAATGTCGTTGGCAATAGAACAGTGATGCTGAACCCCTCTAAACGAGGCTACGTCGCTGTATATTTTCAATGGTGCTGAAATTCAGACCATGTAAAAACACAACTGAGGCCTTTTAATATCATTCAGAAGGGTTCCCTTGGAGAGAACAGGTTTCCCTTGAGAAGAACACTTCGAAGAAGTGCCGCATTCAAACACCCATGCTACTTATTTACTGTCAACGTGCCAAGTGTCTATGGTAGAATATCATACAATATCATTCGGCGTACACGTTGTGATTCAGAGGATACCAAATTAGGAAAATGCAAAGCCAGTGTTTTCAGTGTGACAGATTGTACGGAATATAGTGATATAGGCCCAAATCCTTGATTGACGACTGTGTGGAGATGAGTCGTTCGTCACGTAAACAATAGACCTGGCTTAATCCTCACTTTGAAAGATTATTGAAGCCCTTGGAAGTTAATATTCGTGCCACCGCTGCAGCAATGTGAAAGGGAAAATGGTTTACGCTTAAGTGGGTTGTGTCACAGGACATGGCACACCACCTGACGCGTGATTTTCCAAATTCATAGGAATATTTTTCCATCTCATGTCATGGGGCGGGGCGACTACATCAGCCAACCACTGCACAACCTAATTTACAGCGCAGGGAGAAATTAATCGGCAAAATAAAAAGAAATGTAAACAACCCACTGCCACCATTTTTCGGAGGTCTATCAAAAGAACATATTGCGTATCACCAAAAACACCCCCAGTCCACACCCGAGGGCGATACTTCATCATTAGATCATTATTGTGAATATTATAGGCTTGATTATGCACACGAAAAACATCTTAAGCATAACACAAAGTAGATAATGTTTAGAAAGTGCCCTTGCGGATTACAGCAAGTGACATGTTTTGCCAGTGTACCTGATGGCAAGCAGCTCGTGGAGTAGGTAGGCAGCAGCGGCGAGGAGGGCACCACCGGTGATGTAAAGAGTCTTCTTCCACCAAGAATCCGACCCCAATCCCGACATTATTCCACCGTAGTCCTGTAAAGGGATTGCCACGATATAGCCATAAAGAGATTGGGGCTCGTCCGCGGAGCCACATAGCCCCAAGGGCAGGCTATGATTCCGCCCGAGTTCAACTACACACGGTCGGGATGAGGCGAAACCAGCACGCCACATTCTCTTTCTCAATCGCCGCTTGCGTCCTCCTGCAAACCGCACTCAGCTTCATCCGTTTTGCCCTACAGTGCTATGCTGCATAATTATGTGCTATTTTATCTGACAAACAGAAGAAATAGACATCTTCCGCCCTGATGGTGCCCGCACCGAGTTCGGCATTCTCCGTAAACACTCGGAAGCCTTTGTCTGTTCCAATGGAAACGAGTGATGTCACCGCGCCTCAGCTGTTATCAGACCGTGAGCACTCCCCAAACATCTGATCCTCAAAGAAAACACCATCATCAACAGAAACATTTATGGTGACGGATTGTATCTTATTGTCTATGGGTTTTACTTAAATATAATTGATCGTTTCTTAATATTTCGCAATTTAGAAATTGAAAATAACTTAAGCCTATTGTCAGTAAACAGAAAATACTTAAATAACAGGCTACTACTGTGTTCAATGATTTTTTAATACCAATTAAATTAATCAACCAACGTTGGGGGGGGGGGTGTTAATATGCTTGTTTAGCAGGTGCACGCTTTAGCCTATTGAAACCATAGTCAGGTACTCACTCTGCAGCAAGTTCGGAAATGTAAAAATGTCTTCATTTTGGAGAATACATCCGATAAATGTGCTTTCCCTTGCGATTATTTGGATCATAGTCTATACTTACAACTGGGAAACAACTTTGCTTGAAAAACAAAGCTTTAGTAAAAGTTCTATACTGGAAGGCCAGTAACGTCACATCGCTGGTACCCGAATGTAAGCTTTGCAAAATCAGTGCCGCCTGCATCCGTGCGCTCTGCTCTTCCCAAACCTGTTCCGTTACAACTCAGCATCGCACCCCATAAATGTCTTTCAAAAAGATTCATAGTCGTTGTAAAATATTATTTAGTCATCCGTTTGCTATAGCTTCACGCAAATTCGGATTTTCTTGAAATATACAGTATGTATCTAAAATCCTCAACGGGTAGCCATTCTGCTGCACGAAGCGTGCGCACTCCCGCGGCATTGTGAGCGAGCGCTCATATCAAGAGTTTGATTAACCGTGGTAAAGATAGTTTGACATTCGATATTTGACAGATATTCAGACATTCAAAGCTCAATAGCTCGCAAACAATTTAAGCTACAGGCCTTTGGTTAGTTTCGTTATGAAAGAAAAAATTTGGACAACACTGCACGTCTCGTTTTCTCGATTCCGACCAGAGTTTTCAAATGGCAGGAGACAGCATGTTCTTACATTGCTCATTACTAAAGACTATTAGCAAACCAATTACATTTGATTTTATACAGTTGTGCTCAAAAGTTTGCATAAGCTTGGAGAATTAGTAATATATGTACCATTTGTAAAGAAAACATGAGTGAGCAGGCAAAACATCTTTTATTTCTTATGGGATTCACTTTCAACTGCAGGTCATAACAGAATGGCACAATCATAAAACAAAACATGGCAACAAAGAAAAAAAATGAACTGACCCCTGTTCAAAAGTCTGCACAGCCTTCGTTCTTAATACTGTGTATTGGCCCCTTTAGCATCAATGACAGCATGCCTTCTTTTGTAACAGTTATTTATGAGGCCCTGAATTGTTCCAGGTGGTATAGCTGCCCATTCATCTTGGTAAAATGCCTCCAGGTCATGCGGTCTTTGGTCGTCTTGCTTGAACCGTACGTTTGAGACCTCCCCAGAGTGGCTTAATGATATTAAGGTCAGGAGACTGTGATGCCACTCCAGAACCTTCACCGTTTTCTGCTGTAACCACTGGAGGGTCAACTTGGCCTTGTGCTGAGGGTCATTGTCGTGCTGGAAAGTCCAAGAGCGTCCCATGCGCAGCTTTCATGCAGAAGAATGCAAATTGTCTGCCAGTATTTTCTGATAACATGCTGCATTCATCTTGCCATCAATTTTCAGAAGATTCCCTGTGCATTTAGAGCTCACACACCCCCAAAACATCAGTGAACCACCACCATGCTTCACAGTTGGGATGGTATTCTGTTCACTATAGGCCTTGTTGACCCCTCTCCAAACAATGCGCTTATGGATGTGACCATGAAGCTCTATTTTGTTCTCATCACTACAAATTACAGTGTGCCAGGAGCTGTGAGGGCATGTCAAGGTGTTGTTGGGCATATTGTAACCGGGCTTTTTTGTGGCATTGGTGCAGTAAAGGCTTCTTTCTGGGAACTCGACCATGCAGCTGATTTTTGTTCAAGTATCATCGGATTGTGCTCCTTGAAACAACCACACCGTCTTTTTCCAGAGCAGCCTGTATTTCTCCTGAAGTTACCTGTGGCTTTTTCTTTGTATCCTGAACAATTCTTCTGGCAGTTTTGACTGAAATCTTTCTTGGTCTACCTGACCTTGGCTTGGTATCAAGAGATCCCCGAATTTTCCACTTATTAATAAGTGATTGAACAGTACTGACTGGCATTTGCAAGGCTTTGGATATCTTTTTATATCCTTTTCCATCTTTATAAAGTTCCATTACCTTGTTACGCAGGTCTTTTGACAGTTCTTTTCTGCTCCCCATGGCTCATTATCTAGCCTGCTCAGTGCATCCACATGAGACCTAACAAACTCATTTACTATTTATACACAGACACTAATTGCAATTTAAAAAGCCACAGGTGTGGGAATTTCAGCTTTAATTGCCATTTTCACCTGTGTGTGTCACCTTGTGTGTCTGTAACAAGGCCAAACATTCAAGGGTATGTAAACATTTGATCAGGGCCATTTGGGTGATTTCAGTTATCATTATGATTTAAAAAGGAGCCAAACCCCTGTGTGATAAGAAATGGCTTCATATGATCACTATCCTTAAATAAAAGTTTTTTTGCATGATCATCAATGCCAAAATTTCACAATTTCTGCCAGGGTATGCAAACTTATGAGCACAACTGTTGCCCAGCAGTCTAAGCTGCTAAGATGCAGCATGTTTTTGAAATTGACCCTCTGCTTTTTCAGCAAATAAATCTGTGTTTCACAATTTTCTTGTAAAATAACATACAAAATTACTAAAAATATTACTTTTTTATCCTAGAAACACTAAAACCTCAGGTAAATGATTGCACCTGTTTTGGTACTGCATGCAAGCTTGGCTTATTTTAGCTGAAGGCTTTTGGGTCTTACAGAACAGTTTGGCAAGAAGCCAATTATAATCTGAACATGACCATGGCGACAGAGATAAACTCAGAGGCAGATGGATCTCCACTTTTTAAGGAATTAGTAGTAAATAGATTTGAAAGGATTTTTGAATAGATAAAGACTTATACATGGAAAGAGCTTATGTTTCCAAAACAATCCTGTATTTTCAAACAGTTTATTTTCAACTGAAATCGATTTGGACTACATCTGCACACTGCTCAAATAAGAGACTTATTCATCAGACAAGAAAATATCATAAAAAGCAAACTATACATACAAAATTGATAAACAGGCGTCATTTGATAATCAGAATTATTTGTTAATAGTGTTATTCAAATTGCCTAAATCAGTAAATCATGGTGATAAACACTAATAAAATAATGTAATGACAAGCCTTAAAAGCCTAACTCAGGGGCACTCTTCATGCAGGAACTCAGAGTAATCAGGGCTTTAATGAAAGGATATACAATCATGTACTTGGTTCTAACACATCCCTGTCACTTTCTCATAGGCTGTGTGTTATTAAGGTCTATCGTCCTTTCAGTCACTTCAGAGAGATCGGAGATGCAGTGGACCTCGCTCTCTCTCTCCCCATTTCCCATGGTCAAAGTTAATTGTACCAGCGTCTGGCCTTTGCTTGGGCCACCATCACGGTGGGGTCGTTGGGGTCATCATCATCTTCTGGGCTCGTATCTTCCTTGAGCTTTACAGCATGCAGGGCGTAGTTGACGCTGGTGTTTTCCGTCCACTTCCAGGCCCCTGACAGAGGGTTGTACAGCATACCCCTGATCGACTCCACGTGGAAACCATCTGGGATGAGGACAAGATGGAGAAAGAAGATGGGGGTCAAAGAGAGGGAGGGGGAGAATGGTTATGTGAGAGTTTAGGATCCCCATCAGTTATTAAACATGGCACAGCTAATCATCCTAGTTTCCACGTAAAATAAAACCAGATGAGACAGATCGCTATGGATTACATTATATGGAATTCAAAAATAAGAGGCAGAAATAAAACCAAAACAAAATGGATAGAGAACAGCATGAGAATTGAGTAACAGAACAGGAGAACTGTGGAGCGTGAAAGCTGATGAGAGAGATGAGTGAAGACGCACAAACCTTGAGAGACCGAAGACCTAAAAGGAACCAGATTGAGCGAAAAACTAAGACTCACGGCAAAAAAAAAAAAGGGGAAGCAGAAGAAGACTAGGGGAGTGAGGCAAAGGATTGGATTAGTGCAGCGCATGGATGAAGAGGGGGGCAGAAGACAGACTCACGAGACTCTAGCAGGCGCTCCAGCTCCACCGGGCAGACAAACTTGTCCCAGTCGTGGGTCCCTCTGGGCACGATACGCAGCACCTCCTCGGCCGCCACGATGGCCAGGGCGTACGAAAGCCGGGTCTTGTTGATGGTGGTGATGAAAAGGGAACCTCCTGGCTGCACAGGGGAAGGAGTTTCAGGCCAAGGGGTTGGGTTTAATCAGGCCTTTATTTGAATTTTAAAAATAGTTTAAAGGGGCACTGTGTAGAATCCAGCCTCTAAACAATAACATGACTTGTCTCCTCCTCGTCTTCCCTTACCAAACAAGACCGTTATAGTATTAGCTGGTCCAGGGTGGTTTAGGGTGGGAAGGATAGTACTCCTAGCATCTAAACAAGTATAATGAGATTACAAGTCAATGCAAGCTGACTGATGGACCAGCGGGAAAGTTTAAATGGGGAATAAGTCAGTCACTGATTAATTTTGTAGAAAATATTATTTAAAACATTAACTAAAGATATCTATTGGTCATTTTTGCTTGTTCTTATGCTAGTAGTAAAGTAAAAATCTTACATATTGCCCTGTTAACTTTCAACATTAGCCAATCAAAATTATTGTTATCGGTTGCATTGCGTTTAAGGATAAGATGTAAGCTGTTCCTAGTACATATTCTTGCAGATAACCCCATTTCTGGTTATCTGCCCTGGGATTTCATGAAGAGTACCTTCAACAAAACATCCTTTTTTCTGTGAAACAGACATGAAGACCCTTTTCAGGCGTTTCTTTTGAACCTGCAGTGCATGCATTTAGAATACAGTACTTTATGCATGCACTTTAGAATACATACTTTTCTTCTTGCTTGCCAATAGTGGGAATCGAACCCACGACCCTGGCTTTCAAGGTCCATGCTGTACCAACTCCACACAGCCACAGCGTGTGGTAGATTTTAAAGAGCTAATCCACCCAAAATGACATATTCCTATTATATACAGAGTTAGAGCACTAACATGACAATAATATTGGGAATTTTTTTCAGTATTTTTTTGTCATCACAAGTCATTAAAAAAAAGTTAAACAAGGAGATTTGACTCATTAAGTGAACGTAAAAATGAAAACGTTTTCTCACAGCAGGAGGTAGACCAATCACGATCAGGTTGTCATGCTACATAATCTGGTTATTAAGCGAATGTTACCAATTTTGCACCTCACAGCTCATTCACAGCTTATGGTTAACGAAATCAAAGAGTGTTATAGGATTCCAGTGAAGTTTCCCATCATGACCAAACGTTTCTCTGTCATAAAGCAGAGGAAACGCCAAAAACGGATTTGCGTCATAGTAGTTGGATGAAGTTTAATGTATGTACATTAATCTGACAGCGCAGTGTGTACTATGAGGACATTTTAACTAAATACATACTTTCTCATGTGTTCTAGACAAGTAAGGCCACAGCATCTACTGGCTGATTTGGTGATCTGGTGTTCACATAATTTATTTAAATATGAAATGTGAGTGTGTTATACCCCATCTCCAGTCACAAGAATTGAAAGTGATGATGGGTTACATCACAATTGTCAGATTTCACAGATGGACCACAGAGAAGTTAAACTGTGGTGAAACAACATACATTACCAGTCAAAAGTTTGGACAACACCCACTCATTCAAGGTTAGTATATGTTACCATTTTCCACACCGTAGAATCATAGTTAAGACAAAACTATGAAATAACACAAATCGAATCATGTAGCAACCAAAAAAAAAGCGTTAAACAGGTCTCCGATTTCATATTGTAGTTTCCTTAAAGTAGCCACCCTTTGCCTTGATGACAGCTTTGCACATGTCACGCCATCCCATCTGGTGTGTGCTTTGTGGGGCTATCATTTGTTTTTCAACAGGACAATGACTGAAAAACCTTACACACCTCCAGGCTGTGTAAGGGCTATTCAACCAAGGAGAGTGATGGTGATGCATAAGATGACCTGGCCACCACAATCACCCAACCTTAATCCAGTTGAGATGAGTGGGACCGCAGGAAAAGCATACAACAATTAATCAGCATATGTGGGAACTCCTTCATGACTGTTGAAAAAGCATTCCAGGTGACTAACTCATGAAGCTGGTTGAGAGAATGCCAAGAGCGTGTAAGGCTGTCATCAAGGCAAAGAATCTAAAATATAAAAAATATATATTTTAATTAATTTAACACTTTTTTGGTTACTACATGATTCCATATGTGTTATTTCATAGTTTTGATGTCTTCACTATCATTGTACAATGTGGAAAATAGTAAAAATAAAGATACAGCCTTGAATGAGTAGGTGTCCAAACCTTTGACTTGTACTGTATATTACTGACTAATAGACCCTAGGGTTTTCCCAAATCTTAATTACTTGGGTCTGGGGGGATTACATCTTCAAAAAATATTTTTCTCCCAAATCATCTGTGTTCCATCACTCTTACTCGGGACATTAGAGGCATCTGACCATGAGACTATTACAGAGCTCAGGAGTAATTATGGTTTATGAGTCACAAACGCACGCTCTCGCGGTCACTTCACAAGCTCGCACACAAACTTATGTACAGATAAATAAACGTGCTGACCGACTCGCACAAACACGTGTTGACACACAAATGGACATCCTCATGTAAATGCGAGCACAGACCCCAACACACGCACGCACGCACATGCACACGCATGATCCACCCAACAACCATAGACATGGGTAAGGTCACACACACTCCACACAGACGTGAGTGTGCGCGTGGAGTGGGAGATCGAGTCACATGACCCACCTTGAGCACTTGGTTGCAGCAGAGCGCAAAGGTTTCCAGCTGGGCCAGGTGTTCCACCACCTCCGACGCTACCACTGCGTCAAACTGCCCCGCTCCCTGTCCCCCCTTCTCAGAAAGCTCCTCCAGGGTGATGGAGCGGTAGCGCACGTTATCGCGCACGTCCGGGTCGTGCCACGCATGCACCTCTGCTATCCCGATACTGTCTGCCACCGGGTCGATGCCTAGCACACATGCACCTAATCTACCCAAGGGCTGACAGACAGACAGAGACACACACAGAGAGAGAGACAAACACAGAAAGAAACAGAGAGACAAAGAAAATGAGACAGAAAAAGAAAATTAGAGACAAATGGAGAGAATTACTAAAAAAATAAGTAATAAAAATAATGAACTGTCTGCAAGGCAGTGCCCCCAGCTGGTAAATGTGTGTAGTACAGCAACATCTGGGCTTGAAAGTCCTGACTGCTCGCCTGCAGCTAATCTAAATGCAGTTACAGTGGATCTCTTGTGAAGGGAACCTTCCTAACAACAAGATTCAATATGGCAGACACACAGTTAAAAGCCTAACATAGACTGTGTGTGAGAGACAGACACAGAGTGAGAAAGAGAGAGAACAATGTTAGACCTGAAATTGTCTTTTTAAATCAAACAATGCTGCTGGTACGTGTTCACTTCAAATAAGGAGTAGGGACATGAATGCAGTTGTAGATTTGAATCTGTCAAACAAACAAACAACACATGACCAGCTGTCCTTTCCACCAAACTCTGACCAGTCCATTTAAGAGAGAACATGAACACAGTTGACATTTAAATATATTCGTAGCAACTGGTAGGCCAAATAGAGCAAGGAAAAGGCTTGCATCACAGGCAGAATTGTATTTGCAATTCAAACAATTGGAAGTTTTGAGGCAAGCGTGTAGGGATGGGAGTCTGTGTTTTGTTTTCCACAGTAGCATCAGACTGAATGTCTGTTGCAGAGGACAGATTTAAGAAAACAGGTACCCATAAATTTGATCATCTTAATCATGATTTGTGTATTAATTGCATTATGAACACCAATAGAATTGTATTCTGTTCATTGATTAGACACCTGCTAAACTGCTATCTAAAATCCAGTGTAATAAATGGACTTGGCCTGAATTTGCTTTAGACTGTTCACTGAAGCCAAGGATAGGCAAAGACCTTGTTCAGCAAGCCCCATTCATAGATGTGATGTTGGCCACAACAGAAGGCACCAGGCCTCAAACGATCTTATCTATGGCACAGCTACAGATAGCTCCAAGGTGAAGTTGCTTGTGTCTCTTTTGGTCCTTCCATTTTGGGCTGAACAGTAACAAGTGGTATCTCAGATCAGCAGGTCTGTTACCTCTGACCTAGAACTATGGTTGTCATGACAGCATAGCATCCCATTTTATTTTTGTGTGACAACTTGTTTTCCTTGTATGTATCTGGAGGAGAAGACATAATATTTTAGGAACCGACAGGGGGGCTATAAAAATATAAAAGCTACAAAGTGACTTCAGAACAACCCATGGCAGTTTGCTTATTCAGACTTAATTTTTCCTTTTTGCCTGAAAAGTGGACTTGTCCATACTGTCAACACACACTTTACCTCAGTGAGCAACCCTCCTCCACAGCCCACATCCAGTATTCTGAGTTCTGCCAGGGGTTTCCCTGGCTGGCACCTGCCATGTGTATTCAACAAATTATCCCTGAAAGAGAGGTCAAAAGTTACCCTGTGATCACAGCCTCCACCCCCCCACCCCCCAATACCATAATACCACATTTTACTTGTGAGCACGAACCATTACAGCCCTTTTACACTGACACAACAACAATTTATGACGATGTGAATGCGGTGTCTTCCATTTCATTTGCGACTGGTGTCTACTCAATACGCAAATGGCTGCAGGGGTATAGTTGCTTTGGGGACCATCACCCAGCCTGAGAATGCTGGCTTTCAACTATTAGATACCCAGCACCCAAGCCCACCCATACCTACGCACCTGATCCATATAATACGCTTCTAAACCTCCTTTTGGAACCGATCACCTCTGCTTCAGGCATCCTTCTGTCTTGGGTTTTTCTCAGTGCAATTGGGAGCATGTCAATAGCATGTATGGCAGTGTTTTGAGCCTATATTGGGGTTGCCTGATTTGAAATTGGGGATTCAAGAAAAACTGGAGGAAAAACTGCACTTGTTTCATAGAACAGGGGTCACACAAAGATCCTTCAGTAGGTGCTGAATACAGTTGTAAAATACAGTACGGTTTCTCTTGTCTTCCTACAAATGTGCGTCTGTGTTTTTGACAGTTAAGCTAAACAAACAAACCATTCATGATAGATAAGACTCAAGACCACGTTTGTTTCTGGGTTCCTTAAGTACCCTTTAAGGACAGAGGGGACTAGACCGGCAATAAATCAGACAGAGGTGGAAGGTAAAAAAACAATGTTTTTTTTTTTACACAGAAGATCATACTTCATACATTTCAAACTTACTTCAGATATTGAAGGGTCAAAATCAAATGATTTTAGCCCAGCTGTTATAGCTCCAATAGGTAAAGATTGGTTATACATTTTCTTTGGGGGGGGGGGTTCAAAACAATTTCAATTATCATAAAAAACAAATAATAACACAAATGTAATCAGTGACTGATTTTAGCATATTTCATGCAATGGGGATAAATAACCTATTGCCTTTTTCAACCTTTTGTTCTAACTCCTAGCATTTTTCCCTTGTAAGCATAGTCTCCACGGATATCAAACGGGGCAACAGTCAGTAAGTTGCGGTAAAGATTCCATGTCCAATGTAATAAGCGAATGGCTGTAGCCTCCCTCCCTCCCTCCCACCCACCCACCGTATGAATGGCACCCGGAGGTCATTCAGGGAGTGAAGGGCTGCAAACTCTCCCTGCTCGTTCCACCACTTACTAGCCAGAAGCTGGAACCTCTTCACCTCATTTGGGTCCACAGTGGTCTTGGAGGAACATCGAACCCTAAAGACAAAGTTTTCATCAGGCACTCAATTAGTGCTTTCCTTATTGCAGTCCTACAAGGCTCTGTTTTCCAAGATATCTCCTGATATTTCCTTTTTGGATATTACCATTATAGTAAATGCAAATATAATTAATAGAGTTCTGTTAATATTTCAATGTACTTTAATCTAATAGGCGAAATAACGAAGAGTAACCTAAACTGGGCACAGGTTTTTAAATCATAATGCAGGGTTGCGTTCTGCACAGTACAGAGCTATCTACGGGAAGAAAACGACAGGACTGACTCGGCCTCAAAATCGGTCCAAACAAAAATAATGCACGCAGTGGCAGTGGGGATATTTCGTGAGGTCAACGAGATAGGGTCGAATTCAGTCAACGTAAAGTCGAAATGCTAAATAGCTCCGTAAGCTTAATTGCACTTTTGTTTTTCGTTATGGATTTACTGTTTCAAGAGGACGTAAGTGGCATCACTTCAACCTCGAGAAGAATGTTGTATATAAAAGTTTCGCCTGTTCTAATGTGTATCTGTCCTCTTCATTAGTCAGGGTAACTGGAAACTATGAAAAAGTGAATGCAAAAAATACACATCCATAAAGTACTCTCAACAGTCAGTGGCTAATATGATTCAGGAAAAACGCGTAATTAAAGAGAGGGGACATATAATCTATATATATAATTACGACATAGGCCTACATGAAGACAGTAACACGTACATCTGACTACCATTTCATGGAGAGCCCCAAACGCTACTATTTCCTACCGCTGATTTCCTTTTCTGTCTCTCACTCCATCAAACTGGTGGCAGGGTGTTACATTTTTCCCAGTAGGTACTCCCCCTAAACAGTTGTATTGTTGCGCACAGAGCAGAGTACCAAGTACCAGGAACAGTTAACCCACCCCGCAGAATATGTTGTTAACCGGTGACATCGCAGTGTAACAAGCTGAATCCATGTGAAACTGACATTAAGATACATTGCCAACTAGAAGTGAATACAATCATACAGTACCTTGCATGTTCCAGACCAATTTGAGAGCGACGCTCCAGAAAATGCGTGCGATGTTTACATACTGAAGTCAATCTGACCGCAGTCCTATGTGAAGTAGATATAGTCGCAGCTGTCACCACACTTGTAGAGCAGCGGGTACAAAGCCCAAACATGAGCCACCCAAACTTTTTCGAATACATGTTTCTACGACAAATGTTCAGTTTCTACATTTCAACTTTCTCAATGTGACCGAGGTATGTCCACTCTGATACTGCTCGAGTGGAAACTTTGCTGCTCACAGACAGTTCCTACAAGCTACTGATTCCGGGAACTAGATCAATTAAATTACATTTGAGACTTTAAAGCACCCATTTTAGTAAAAGACATGCAGCATAGTATTACAGAAAACGTCACCATTTTGAAAATTTCAAATAAAGCTCTAATGTAATTCACTAACATGCAATGGTTTCTAGGGAATTCGTTTGTTCCCCAACATTCTTTACATGGCCTACTTGCATCGTACAGAAGAAAATCATAGAAATACAATAATCTGCGCTCAAGTTATAGGGATTGATCTGTTCTCCATTCAGTACTGTGTATTTCATAATTTCCAATAAAAACCGTGCCCGGGGAAATTGAATTCGATGCCAAATAGTTCGTTTATCCGATACTTCTCTGGGAGCTATGCATCCGTGTGCAAATACGTTTTTTTGTTTTTTTTTTAAAGGAAATCAGCCTTAAAAATCCATTGGTTTCCATTTTAAACAATGTGAAAAATGTTACTGCGTTTATTAATGTATTTACGAGTGATAAGTGCAATAAATAATATAACGTAGATAATATATATTATTTCTGGTAATATTTTTTTCCCAGGGCACTTACTCGACATTGAATTTCGGAGCACATTGAAAAATCAACATGCTACTAGAAGAAAAACAATGACATCAGGCTGTTGATGTAGAGCAACCAATTTAACAGAAAAATATTGCCATACATTCAAAGTTAACAAACATACAAGGATGTTAAGTATTAGCGTAATGTGGTCAGTTCGGGAGCCAGTTGAAGCATATTTAAATGTCCATCTTCCTTTTTTCCTCCGCTCGTCTACTCCAGTAGTGTGGGAAATAAAATAGCACAACACATTGGTCAAGCCTTTAGTGTGGCATTATGTGTTGATCAGGCTTTGGGCCAGGCCATCATAATGGGAAAACAATACTGGAGACAAACATTATACCCAGGACAAGGGACCATTTCAGTTTTATTGGACAATTGACATTAATACGTTTGATCCTGTTAATCTTTTTAAAATGACACATCTTCCAAGATTCTATTAACTATACAAAGCCTCTGAGCTTTGCATGATACGAAGCAAAAACCTAGCATTCAAAATGTCCTGTATTTGCCGACTCACACTTAAAAAGAACACATATTTACAAAGATGGGGGAGGGTTGGGGGGGAGAGTTCACCTACACCGCTGTCTCTATAATGAGACAAGCCCGTAAAACTCATGGAATTTAAAAGTTAAGTGCACAAATCAGGGTGCCCTGCACTCCTTAACGCCATCGCCGGGCAGGAGACGTGGACCTGAAACAGAGATGCGGAGGGGAACATTAATGGGGTTGCGCCACAAGCACACACTCACGCAACATGACAGACATACACAGGCTAAAAAGGATCACAATCACTTCCTCACACAGCTGCGTTTTTAAAAAGGGTCATACTAGCCCCCACTTGACACCAAGAAAGGCCTGTTAGCATCAGCTCATAATGACAACAAAAAATTGCATTGATTTCAGAATGAACTCCGTCACCCTCCTTTGGGAAGTAGTTACTAGATTCACATAAGGCACTTAAACGGATTGATATGCTCCACAGTCCCAGCAGGTGGCACTACGGAGACCGAGTCTGAAGATAAACGGTTGCTTAAAACATTTTTTCTATGTAAGGAAACACCGAGCCCCAACAACAGCAAACAAGTAGTGTTGAGAATACATGATATTTCTGGGCATTCATAAAACACACACGCAAACACACCAGAACACATGACACAACAGAAAGAGTAAAAAATGGAATACTACCTTGATCGTGACTTAGACTTGTGTTTGCGGCTTGCCTTCTTACCAGACTTGTGAGATTTGTCCGTTGATCTTGAGCGACTACGTTTTGATTTCTTTGACTTCTTTTCCTTGCTAACCTCGGGGGTGGGGGACCTGCTCGACTCTGAGTCGGAGTACCTTTTGCTGGACTTGGCGGAGCCCTTCTTGCTAGCCTTGCTATCATGCCGGGAGCGCTTGTCGCCCTGAGAGTCTGTGCCGCCCTCTTTCCGTCTCCTGGATTTCCCGTTGCTCTCCTCCGCAGCAGGTGCCTCCCTATCCTTTCCCTTCTCCCTCTCCTTGGCCTTCTGCTTCTCCTTCTTCCTATCCGACTCTTTCTCCCTCTCCTCCCTCTCCTTCTCTCGCTTCTTCTCCTTCTTGTCGTGGCTGGAGCTCCGGTCCTTCTTCCTGTCCCTGTCTTTGCTGGAGGCTTTCTGCTTGTGCTTGCTGCTGCTGTGACTCTGACGCTCCCTGCTCTCCCTGCCTCTCTTCCTGTCCCTTTCCTTGTCCCTGCTCCTGCTCCGACTGACCCTGTCCTTGGACCTGCTCCTGCCTCCCCTGCTGGCCCTGCGCTCCCTGGAGCGGTTCCTGTGGCGGGTCGAGCATTCGGCGCTCCAGGTTCTGCTGCCCTTCCTCCTCTCCCGGGCTTTGTCGCTGACGCGCTCCCCGCGGCGTCTGTGCGAGCTGCGGCTCCTGCTGCGCCGGTTGCCGCGGGTCCTGTGCGAGGACGAGCGACTGCGCCTCCTCTTCCTCCGTGGCGAAGAGGAGCGCGAGGACGAGCGCGAGGAGGCTGAGGACGAGGAGGAGGAGGAAGACGACCGGCTGCTGGCACTGCTGGAGCTGGAGCTGCTGCTGCTGCGTCCATTGCTGGGGGAACCGCTGGTGCCCCGCCCTCCCCCGCGCTCCTTCCCCCAGCCCACCTGCCTGACCTCGCTGCTGACCTCGGGCTCACTGCGAGACCTGCGTCTCTCTGCCGTGGGCTCCGCCTCCCTCTCTCTCACTTCCTGTTTGTGGAGGCTCTCTAACTGGGCATCATCATATTCCCCCTTCTCACGGTTCACTCTGTCCAGCGCCATCTCTTCTGGGGGGTTGACAAAAAAAAAAAAAAGAGTAGACGTTAGACTCCTGGACAACGGTGTGGTAATGCACTTGACCATGTCAGGGCCATCTTACCCTCAGCCTGGAAATCAACCGCCCTATAGGCTTTAAAGTTAGTCCTAAATTTAGCACAACTTACTCCACTTATTAATAGCAAATTGTCTGTACCAATGCGAAACAAATGTGCTATGTAACGGTGGGAATATAAAACCTACAGGGAACTTCTATGTATACTCTTTGAAACATCACACCAATGTTTTTTCCACATAATGAACATCACAAAACCAACTGTACTACTGTCGTAATCAATACTATGATAATCATGTATGCAAAATGAAAAGCTTGCATTGTCTATAATAAGTTACTGATCATGTCATGTGGTAAGGGTCAGGTTGGTCCCTGAGGAATTAGCCAGAAAGAGTTATCCTTCATAAGATTTGCACTAGGCACAAAGAAGCAAGACACAGCATGCATTTCGCCTGTATGTAACCAATATTGTGCTCAAAAATGGATAGTGCTGTAATGACGTGTGCGATGAAACTGGACTGTGAAAAGTATAAGGCGCTATCATGGAGGCATTCAATGGGATTATTCTTACTGAATTATGTGTATCCTTTGACTGAAATGGACTCGGCGTATATATTCGGGAACCAAACAGTAAATTGAAAGGTCCCAATGAAAATGGCTCTGAATGTTTTCCTCACCGCGTACACGCTGCGCCTCCTGGGCTTGTCTCTCCTGTAGCTGCTGCAGCTCCCTCTCCTTGCGGCGAAAGGCATCCTGCTTCTCCCGGATGCGGTGGCGCAGCTCCTCCTCGTCCGTGTCGGAGGACTCGGATGCTCGGGCGCTGTGCTGCTCCTCGTCGTCGTCGCTCAAGTCCGAGCCATAGTCACCGAGTCCACCTGCCACAACAGAGCCCCCCGGCTTTTTGAGCAAGACAGCAGCAACCGGACGGACAACTGTTTCACCAACCCCATACACGCGAATTAAATTCCCAGCCAAAGGCGCATCCTATCCCTACGACTGAACTACACAAATGAGACTCACTAGCGTTCCCACTTACGGTTCGAAGGCATGCTCTTAAGAGTTCTGAGAGGCAAATACTTGGTGCAAATAAGAGCTAACGACACTCAATCTGCGCTGTGACGGGTTGCAGAATTCCATAAACTTTCCCCAAATGTCCACAGCCTTTTCAGAAATCCCGGTCGAAAAAGTGTTTCCGGGCCAGTAGATTCCCTCACGCTTCCGGAAATCTTCCTCGATGGGATTTTTCTGTAGAAGCCAGAGACACTTTGGGGAAATGTTTGGGGGAATTTTGCAACCCTGGATTTGAGGCAGACCCCTTCACTTCGGCTGCCTCAGTCGCTCTTCTCAGCTGCTGAAGCAGTGAAGAGATAGGGGGGTTTGAGCTCTGATTCTTAACCCCACACCCCCCTAAAAAAAGAAATCCTCCCTCCCCCCTGGAAGAAAGAAGGTGGAACTCACCGATGCCGATTAGAGAAGTCAGTGCACTTGACTGTGCCAGCTGTTTGGCAGGAGCTTTGATTCACATCAACAACAGGAACAACATGTTAAAACACATAGAGAAAGACCCCCATAGAGAAGCCTCTAGAGGAGCGGGCACAGATAACGCACTATTCACGAGAGCTGTCTTTGGCAATGAGAAAAGAAAGAGCGGAGAGAAGAGAAAGGGGGTTAACAAACATCAACGTCTGGAAAACACATTCAAAGTCAAGACAGTTGGAATGGGTCTGTACTAATGCACGATTCAACAGGGTTTCAATTTTGTCAATGGGAAAGTGTCAATAGTGATTGGAGGCAGGTTCTGAAATAGTCATTCAGTAGGTCTTTCGGGAGCAGGAACCACGTTTCGCTTTTCAACACACCATTGCTGCTCAAGCTTTTTGTTTTTATCACCAGGGGACTTTTTCTTCTGTTGCATTAGCAGAGAGTGGTTGAAGATGTATACAAGACTGGTTTAAAAAAAAAAAAAAAAAAATCAGTGTGCCAATCAATTGCCC
>JACXGI010002325.1:0-18458 GCA_016801175.1 Esox masquinongy | reverse complement strand
CTTTGCGGTGAGCCTCTTTAGCCACGGAATGAATCTCTTCATTGGTGACCTCCAGCAGGATTTCTGTCAGCAGAGTTTTAGTCAGAATCATCTGCAGAGACAAAAAGGGAAAATAGCAAGTGAACGCTCTGACAATAAATTGTTAGTTTCAGACTTTTGTCTTTCAGCACTGGAACATGATTTTGGAATAGAAAGTGGCACCATTTGAGCATGAAGGTGACTATTACAAGAAAATGTTATAAAAGACCCCAGCAGGCCACAATGGGTCAAGATGCCATGACTAACCAACTGGAACTCCTTCTCCTCCTCTGTCATCTCCGGTTCGCTCTGGTCCTCCGGGGGAGGGGAGGGGCTTCTGCTAGCCAATTCCTGCTTCCTGGAAGGCACACTGTCCTCAATCTCTGTCTCCACTTCTTCACCATCCTCATCATCACTGTCCTGTTACAGGGTGAAGGGACATATGCCAGGTCACATTAAGATAAGACAACAGGACTATAGAAGTTCACTTCCCCAGGAACATGGTTGTGTAGAATTAGCATGTAGTTAGAAGTGTTAGGGTTAACCCTAACCCTAAAGGGATGTAAATTGGGGAGAGCTTGAAAAGAAAAAAAGCACATAAAATAATCCTTAATTTCTAATTCCATTCACACACTACTGTTAATATATTACTGGATATGCAGTAGATTAGTTTGAAGGTGAGCTCTTATTTTGAAGGGACAGGAAGTGTTGGCTGTGCATTTGGGCAGCATGACTAGCATTCTCCATGACTTGTTAAACCTAAACATTAAGTTGTTGTATTGACACAAAAGCTTTTTGTTTGTTGCTATATTTTTCTGGTTTGCCTCTAAAACATATTGTCCATAGGTTTGTCCAAACATTGTACAGGTACTCAACATGGACCAACTTCTCTTCCAATAATGTAACAAACGTAACGACAGAAGATGGCTCCTACCAGCCACGGCTTACTTACACATTTAAAGCAAAGGAAGATGCGCAAGAAAGCAGACAGGGGGACACAGGTGAGTAGCCTATGGCTGGTACAAGCTGCATCTGACTGATTATAGCTGTTCCATGTGACTGGAGTAAAATGTCTAAAGCATACTTATTATTAAATCGCATATCACTCGGCCTTATATCCCACTAAATAACCAGGCACATCCAAGATTTTGTGACTTGGGTGCAGGTATAAGGAGATGCTTACAAATTTACTCTTGCGGGGTAAACGAGGCCCGTCACCTCCCTCGTCCGCTGCCTCGCCCTCTTTGTCTTCATCGTTAGCCATTTCGGCACGCTCCTTCTCCATGCGTTCCCGCTCCAGCTTCTTCTGCTTCTCCCTGTCCATCTTCTCCAGACCCTCTCTGATCCAGGCAGGAAGGGTGCGCCTCTTCACCGCATCTGAGAGGAGAGCCAGGTCATTGGAGGCTGTGTGTGTGTGTCTGTTTGCCTGCGTGCCTGAGAAAGCTAATTGAGAGAGTTAGTGAGGAACAGAAATAAGAAACAATACAACACAACCTTTTGAATGGGGTGGGAAATGTGCGTGTTCATGGCAACAGAGAGTAAGCTAGCAAGAACTGTCCCTAGGCGGGAACAAAGCAGAGCAACGGTGGATCGAAATCAATTGAAATGAAAAAAGGAAGTATAACTTGTGTATGTAACATGCCTGTGTTTATGTAGTGCTGAGATTACTTCCCAAGGCAGAATTTAGGAACCAAAATGGAAACGTTAACATGTTTTTAAAAATGCACTGTATATGCATTTGTTTTTTTTAACTGGCAAATCTAAATCCACGCCACTAGCCTCTGCCTCTAACAAAAGACCAGGGATTAAACCACCACCCATATTAACAGAATCTTTTTTTTAGGAATGACAAATAGAGTGTGGGGCCTGTCACCCCTAAGTTGCTGGTGCAAAGCCCCAAGGCAACAAAGGCTTATATCTGCTGGTGTTCCCTTGAGCAAGGCATTAAACCTTAACTGCATCTGTATGGCACAACAGATGAGAGTCAAATTACTTAACAGGAAATAGGCAGGTGTAGGTGCTCACCAAGGGCGGCGGCGGCGACAGCAGGGGCATCTTGTTTGGAGAGCTGGATGGGGGACCTTGGGCGGTCCCTAAAGCCTGGTGGCCTGTCCCGTCTGTTCTGTAGGGGGCCCTGCTGCCAGTACGGAGGGTGGAATCCCGGGGGAGTGGGGCCATAGGTGGAAGCCGCCCCGTGCTGCAGAAAAAGCAAACGAGAACTCAGAACAAATTAAATTAAGGTCTATATATCACAGTGAGACATGGAGCTAGGATTTTGTTTTTAAACTAACAAAAATGCAGCCAGGCCATTTCAGCGCTTAGCAACTCGCCGGCTTTTATACCTGATAATCAAACTGGTTCATCGGCATGGTGTTAATGGTGTAGTTCTCGGTCGGACCACCGAAGCCGTGGCTGTTCTGGGGATAGACTCCGTGGTGGCCCTCAGAGAACTCCAGGCTGTCCTGGCTGTTGCTGTCCTCGGAGGGAGGTGCCACATCTATAGGTCCAGTCCCCGGTGGAATCCAGGCCTGGTCTACCGGGGGAGGGGGCTGGCCATGGATTCCCCATTCTGGGGACAAAACAAAAAGGGCATGGTTATTATTTTTAATAACATGCAAAAAAAAATGTAGCCCACCGAAGACGCTAAGTCTTACAAGAGACCACTCCATACAACAGCAATCCACACATACACATTGGAGTAACGCTATTCTAAAATGAAATCAATGGACTGATTGAGGCTCGGTGGTGTAAATGTGGTGGAGGTGAAACTCGCCTATAGCATGCTGGTTGGGGTACTTTAGTGATGTCACAGCTACCCTGAGATCTGAAGACAAGTTATGTAGAGACAGAGTTCCAAAACGCATCAGACCACACACGCACAAACACACAGAAAGTATGTGAAGAACTGAGATTTTACCAGGTTGCCACATCCTGCCAAAGTTGCCATCCCCCTGGAAGGAGCTCCGGTTACTGGGCATCACAGGATCCATGCCAGGGACATCCTGTCCATTAGGCTGAAGGTTCTGCTGGTCCACTGGAGGTCCTGTAGACTCTTTCTGGGCAATCCAAGCCTGAGCAAGTGCTGCCCAGTCAACTTGGCCTGCACATCACAAAGAAAAGGCATCAATGTGTTTTTGCACAAAATGATTACCCTAAAACCAAGTTCACACCAATCCAATCTTGAACTATTTTTACTTGGTCAGAGCTCCATGCATACAGGAAATGTCACCCACCTGGATCTTGTTGGTGTTGGAAGGACTGCATCCACTGCTGTTGGTTCATCGGCCATTGCGGCCAGGGCTGTCCACCCTGGTCCCACATATCTTACCCTGTACTTCCTACGCCTGGAGCTTGCCTATGAGTGACATAAGCAATTAAGCGATATGATAAGTACTGAAAGTGAGTATTGGTGTTTTAAATGAACAAGATACTTGTTATGATGAACAATAGAAAACTCGCACTGGTGCTCGCCAGCCAGCGGATGTCCACAACACCATTATCAATCAGAAGAATAGGGAAAAATAAAACTACTACTGCAGTTAGGCAAGGTATACAGCAGTAGCTAGCCAACTTCCGTCTTAATGCCTGATAGGCGTTTCACCTAAACGATGATAATTATTGTCCGATAGATAATACGTAAATATCAAATTTAATAACAATACGATCAGCATAATGCCTGGTGGCCAGCTTGCGGAAGTTAGGGACATCAAGGCAGATTGCTAACAACAGCAGTTAGTAAGTAGCTCAGGCTGTATTATTTAGATGTTTGCAGGGTGGCGCTAGTATGTAACGCCTGCTACAGTGCTAGCATAGCTAAATGTTCGCTACGTTAACTTACACATTATTTGAATTTACATTGCATGCACGTAAACCGCTTGGTATATTACTTAACATGCTTAACTTATATATAACCTAATCTAAACACTACTAGTTCGTTCAATTGTTGCTTAAGTCAGTGCTTCCCAATGTTCTTGGCCTCAATGCAAAATGCCAGCTAGCTACGATAGTTAGCAAAGCTAAGTCAGTTTGCTTGTTTAAGATTTTGTTTGGCAAACAAGAAAACAGTTACGTGTATAGTTTGAAAATAGTTATTCAAAGAACTGCTAACCAATCAAGACAGCATGTAATATACCATCTGCACCAGGAGAACGTACACAAACTGAACACATCAAAACACGCTTGAACGTTTCCCACCTCTTCCAACTCCGCTCTTCTTCACCGTCAAGCACTCAAAATGGCTACGACCTGGAAGTAGTCTGGCTGGTAGCCACAAGACAACATTCTGCGAGAAGACAGTGGCGTCTCGTTTTTGCCTCTCATCACTAACCAGTCGGTCTTGTTTGGACGAAAGTAATTTTTAAATTAAGTCCAAATATCATGGACATTTTCACAACAATCAACTTTATACTAATAACTTTGTGAATTGTTATACAGTTGCACATAAGAGGCTATTAGTAAATCAGTGTTGTTTTACGTTTAATTTAGAAGACAGACCTAGGCAGTAATTAGAGTTAAGTGCCTAATGGCTTATGTTTTTTTATCTTCTCGATTCAGAATTTGAACCAAAGACCATTCAGTTAGTGCCCAACCCGTTTGACCTCTAGGCTACCTGCCAACCCAATCACTTTGTATTGTCGTAGTACATTTGTAACTGTACAAAACATTTGAACGTTTGTTTTCTATTAATTCAAATTTACAGATCCCATGAGTTCATAACATAAGGGCAAGATATGTGATTTCCGCAAACACAACCTTAAAATTAAAATCCATGACAGACACCAGGACACCAGCATTAACCCAAAACTTTAATGACAGGTTCCATGAGGTCTTATTTAACCCTAGTGAGGATACACACTTAACATCCAGTATGAAATACAGCACCATGCCCAGCGCAATATCCCTTTACTGCTGTGCTTACAGACCCTCAAACAGCACTTCAAGCAGCATCTGGTCTTCCACCCAGGGGTCAAACAGGACAGACTCGGCTTCAGTGGCAAGCCAGCAGTGGGATGCAGCATGATTAATTACGCATCCTACTGCCTATATAGTCACTTAATCCCTATCACAAATACACAGCTACCTTAAACTACACTGCACATACATTAGGATACCTTTGTCCAAGGTAGGTCATTATTAGATTTCTGTCTCATATTTTTCACGTTTCATGGTAATCAGTTTTTTTTACTCTTTCATTTCATTGTTTGGGATAGGCTTGTAAGCAAGCATTTCTTTGGTTGTATTCAGCGCTGCATGTTACAAATAAAACATGATTCTATTTGGACAGTTAGAGAGAGGTAATTAATAGAAGCTGGCAGTCTCACATGGTGACCTAGCACATTCGGCAGGGCCCAACATTGAGGAACATTAATCATATTGGCAATTGGTCTATTCATGACATTTCTATCTGTGACACTGAACAATGTTTGCCTACTGAACCTGGCTTGGTTCAGTTCCAATGGCAAGCAGCTGCCAGTATCCATTGCATGCAGCCATCAAGAGGACATTCAGATACATTTAGCTGAGCATATCAACTCTAAAGAACAGAAAAAAAGAACAGAAGATGACAAGACGAGCAGCCATTAACACTACATACTGAAACAAACACCTGAGTATGTAAGCCTAACCCAGACGCCGAAAGAACCAATCAGACGTTTCTCAGAAAAGCTAGTCTTGGCACCATGCGCCCAGTGCCCTGAAGGCAATAATGCTTCAGAGAAAGCAGGAACACATTTTTGCCAGCCAGGCTATGTGTGACAGCGACTACATAGACATTAGACTTAGACTGAGCACTGTCGCTTTGTATCCGACAGTTTCGAAAGACGTGAACACTGTAGTGTTCCCATGTCGCTGGTTTCCATGACCATTCCGACAGAGGGAAGAGGACCAGGCTCTTTCATTAACTGGGATTAAAATCACATCTTATCCTTCTAGAGAATGTCCCCAAGCTAAGGGCCTCTGCTTTTAAAAATAGACCAAATTCATTTAAAAAGAAATGCGCTGTGTTGTTGGTGGGTGGCTTGACACCCTGATTTAACTGTGATTGGGATGTCGTTGCGAGTGGAACTGGGAGGGCGGACGACGGGATCCTTTCAGACGTTGCCCTTTCCCTGATTCCACACCCACCTCCTCTTCACCAGCTTGCGACATGCTCCTCAAACAGTGCTGCTTTGCACCCGTCGGGGCACATTGCCACCACCAACAGAGTGAATATGGCACCACGGTATTCACTGTGACAGTGTGACAGCCTCTGACTAATGACCGCCACAGACTTCACACAGTGAGTAGGGATGACACAAATTCCAGTGCAAAAAACTGTCATATTCCTCCTTCACTGTCATGTGCTTTCTTCAAGGAAAAATAGGATTCAAACACCCACCCAAAAAAAAGACAAACCAGCCTTGTTAGTTTTCTGTTTGAGGAATTAGATGTACTACTTTCAATTTATTGTACTAGAGAAAGCCTGCACATCCCTTGCAGACTTCATTTTGCTGCCATAAAATGACATCTAACTTGTCTGTTAGTTTATGAAAAAAGAAAAATAACAGAAAATCTGCCAAATCATTAAATGTATAGAAATGTAAGATTTTGTAGATCTTCAAAGGCCAGAGTTAACTGGTGGAAGTTGATTTGGCAGATATTACATCTAATTTAAACATTTTGAATACAAAAGACACTATTAGTGTTACACAACTATTATGTAAACATATCCATTGTTTTTTTTGTTGTAGCAAAAAAAACAAACAAAAAAAAACTCACTGTTTGAAATCATTCAGGTGTGTCACAAGCATTGCATGGTATAATTGTCCCTTAGAGAATCTGCAACATTGAACTCACTTCACATTAATTGTCCTGTTTAACAGTCACATTGCCAATAATCTGGTTAAAATACAGTTAGGTCTGGAAATATTTGGACACTGACACAATTTTCATAATTTTGGCTCTGTACATCACCAAAATGGATTTGAAATTAAACAATCGAGATGCAATTGAAGTGTAGACTTTCAGCTTTAATTAAAGGGGTTGAACAAAAATGTTGTATGAAACGTTAAGGAATTGAAACTATTTTCATATACAGTCCTCTTATTTCAGTGGCTCAAATGTAATTGGACAAACTAACACAATCATAAATAAAATGTTCATTTTGAATACTTTGTTGAGAATCCTTTGCAGGCAATGACTGCTTGAAGTGTGGAATGCATGGACATCGCCAAACGCTGGGTTTCCTCCTTTGTGATGCTTTGCCAGGTCTTACTGCAGCTGTCTTCAGTTGTTGTTTGTGCGTAGGTCTTTCTGTCTTAAGTTGTCTTCAGCAAGTGAAATGCATGCTCAATCAGGTTGAGATCACGTGACTGACACGGCCATTGCCGAAAATTCCCCTTCTTTGCCTTAAAAAACTCCTGGGTTGCTTTCGCAGTATGCTTTGGGTCATTGTCCATCTGTGAAGTGAAGCGCCATCCAATCAACTTCGCTGAATTTGGCTGAATCTGAGCATACAATATATCCCTATACATTTCAGAATTCATCCAGCTGCTTCTATCTTCTGTCACATCATCAATAAGGGACCCAGTGCCATTGGAAACCATGCATGCCCATGCCATCACACTGCCTCCACCGTGTTTTACAGATGATGTGGTATGCTTCGGATCATGAGCCGTTTTCTCCATACTTACGTTTTCTCCAAGCTTTCTCCATACTTTTTTCTACCAATCATTCTGGTACAGGTTGATCTGTCCAAAGAACGCTGTTCCAGAACTGGGCTGGCTTTTTTAAATGTTTTTTGTCAGTCTTATCTGGCCTTTCTATTCTAGAACCTTATAAATGATTTGCACCTTGTGGTTCTCGTGAAGTCTTCTCTATATGGTAGACTTGGATAATGATATGCCTACCTCCTGGAGTGTTCTTCACTTGGCTGGATGTTGTGAAGGGCTTTTTCTTTACCAAGGAAAGGATCCAATGATCATCCACCATTGTTTTCCATGCATAACCAGACCTTTTTGTGTTGCAGAGCCCACCAGTGTATTCTTTTTTTCTCATAATGTACCAAACTGTTGATTTGGCCGCTCCTAATGTTCCTGCTATCTCTGATGGAAATTTTTTTTTGCACCCTAAGGATGGCCTGTTTCACTTGCATTGAGAGCTCCTTTGACCGCATGTTGTGGGTTCACAGCAACAGCTTCAAATGCAAATACCACACCTGGAATCAACTCCAGACCTTTCACCTGCTTAATTGAAGAAATAACGCAAGACATAGCCCACACCTGTCTATGAAACAGCTTTTGAGTTAATCGTCCAATAAATTTTGGTCCCTTGAAAAAGAGGGGGCTACATATTAAAGAGCTGTAATTCCTAAACCCTTCCTTCAATTTGGATGTGAATACCCTCAAATTAAAGCTGAGAGACCGCACTTGAAGCCCAAATTCATTATTTAAATGTAACTTGAGTATATTTTGGTAAATAGCCAAAATAAAACTTGTGTCAGTGTCCAATTATTTCCGGACGTAACTGTACATATATACACTGTATATCCTTTTACAAAAAAAACATACTACCCAAATAAATGGCTTAAGTTATAAGTTCATATGCCTAAGACTTTTGCAAAGTACTGTATGTAATAAAATGCTCAAAAACACCATATGCACTACATTCTTTTGAAAAACAATTCCCCAAATGTTTGTTGTTTTGTTTTGAATCCATTCAAATATGGATTTAAATACAAAATTAAATGCAGAGTAAAATTCTGACCAAAATGAGTTGGTTTTGAATGGTTGGGGAGAATTATATATTTATAAATATTTACGTAATGCTAATGAAATCTAATCTTTATGTCCATAACAAAACGTGTTTGGGAATCACCTGCAAGCAGTGTGGAAAAAAGGACACAAATTGGTGCAGTACCCCTTTAAAGCGGCAACACGTGAAGACACTGAAAGGGTATGAAGACTAGCAAATGTATATGATTTCACATATCCAAAAATTTTAAGATTTATTTATTTAAATAAATTGACATTTTCAGAAAAAAAAAAGCCAGGAGAAAAACTTGAGACACCATATCGGCATATGGTTTAATATTGTGTTATGAGATATGATCTCACAGTGATTTTATTCAGACTCACAAGACAACTTCTCGACTGCAAAGATTAAATTACAATCATAACATTGTCTTTTCATGTAAGTCTAAATAAATTTACCAAAGGAGAATACCAGAGTTGAAGATACTACTTAGTTTTTTTCTGTTCTGCATCTGACAAGTTTTTTCTTTTTTTGTAATGTGTTAAAACACAACATGATTGTGCAAATACATTTCACACAACACAAGTTATCTTTTTCCAATAATTATTTGTTTGTTTCATGCAGAAACTAAATCCTAGTGTGTAGGCACTGAATATTTATTTTAAATAAAATGAAATCACTCTGAATCCTTCCATATTGTAATACCTAAACAGGAAAACTTGGCAAAATCCCACAAACCAACATTCTTCTAATAGTTTCTTCATTAATAAAAATAAAATAAACAGTGAACATAAATACTAAGACATTCAAATCCCAAGGTTGAGCAACACATTCACTGCCCTTAGCCCATGCAATGTATTCAGAGATGTTTAAAATACAGTAGAACATACGGGATAAAAAGAGATATTAACCTGAAACTATTGTTATTGTCCCGCAAGCTGAACACCATCATAGTAATGTTCCTAAATATCCCAATGTCTTTGTACCTGTGTGGTTACATAGTTTATGCACCAGTGTGCGAACGGCCAACACATCAAAGCCATGGGCTGCAAAAACACTGTAAGACCGCACAACACATTACCAGCATCTCTTAAGGGACAGTTACAGATGACATGCTTTTGGCACTTACTAGTGCCACAACACACTGGGCGATATGTTTTTTCTGGATGTTTTACTTTGTTTTCCGTAATTTCTATTAGCAAAAGGTATTTGGCAGTCGTAGTTGAATGAAAGTTGCGCATTTGCACACTCAACAAAAAAGAAATATATATATTTTCAGCGCAGCAAGTCTTAAAATATAAATAACATAGCATTTTTGCTTAGAATTTCTGCCAAATACAAATACTTTTCATCTCCTCCCCATTTTTCTCGCTCACACACAAAGACGCATAAGCAAACATACGTAGACAGACGTAATCCTCTTGTGCTCAGTGGTCCGGCATACATCCAGGTAACACCGGTTCAGGATAGCCTACAAATCCCATGATGCAGTGTGTTCCATGTTTTCCGGCTCTTAGGAGTCAAACTTTGGAGACACACAAAGCAGTGTCTATGCTCTCTTTCAGCCTTGTTCTCTTTCTCTCCTGAGAGGGTCACAGGAGCTCCTCGTAGAACAGCAGGTAGGCTTGAGAGTTGAGCACTCTGGACTCCGGTACCGCCTGGACGTTGGTGTCACTCACATACACCCACTGACCCTGTGCGGCGCTGCTGGCTTCCCTCGGACCTAAAAAGACACAATGTTTAGTTTGTAGGGAAAGATGGGGGGGGGGGTTTAGGAGCCATAACAGTAAGCTTTCTCTGTGAGAAAATTGTGACCGTGGCTAATTTATTACAAGTACAAGTACAAGGATGCTGGGATGTATTCAGACAATTCAATTCAAGACAGTATTTTATAGCGTCAACAACACTGGGTGGACGTAGTAATCGCAACTTTTGTCAGGCTCCAGTTCAATCTAATTTGGTGGAAGGTTATGGTGCGGAGGAGTGGACGTGTATTGAATCAAAACAGAAAAGGAAAAGCAGCGAGAGAAGTAAGAAGGTATGTATTGACATGAAGTGAAGAGGGTGGGCTGCATGGATGTTTCCTCCCCCCTCAGCCACATTGCCATTTGACAGAGGCTGATTCTTGCAGTGGGTTCCCAGGGCCCCTCTGACCTCGCTACGGTGGCTGGCTGACGCTATCGAAAAAACAATTGTCTCCTCAAGGCTCTATTCTGGTTGGTTACCAGCGAGGACGACAACTGTTTGCACAGAACTGTGTGGTAAAGACATTCTCTTTATAGTTGAGCGTCGCTGAAAGCCAGGCGCCCTTCTTGAGTGGGGACTCGGGAGAAAGGATGAAACAATCTATAGAACCTCTGACGTCAAAAGCCCCGGGGATATTTTTCTCTGGGAAAATGTCGTCTTCAAGGTAATGTGAAGCAAGGCCTTAACACAGCGCGCCTGTATACTAGCCCCGTCTTTTCTCATATAGTTATACAACTCCTTGCTTAGGTTGTGAATGAAACAATAACAACAAAAAATGGAGAGATGTATTGACAGAGACTCTTAAGATGACATCTAGAGATTATTTAACAGAGGGACAGAAAGGTGCTTACCAGCCAGGTTTCTGCGCTGAGACTGCTCTACCCTCCTCTGGGGCGAACGAACCTTCACGTACGCCGTATAGTGGCCACCGCGCATTGACCCGCTGTGCTCGACAATCCCGTACAGGCTGTAGAGCACACGGTCGCCCGCCGCCAGGTTCTGCCCAGGTGAAGGAAAAGAGACGCTGAGCAGTGCAAACAGCTACTACATGAACCCAAAGCATCTGAGCGACAGGTACCATATCAACCATTCATCAAAAGCCTGAATGCTGATTAGAAGCATGGGCAAAACCAAATACATTCCAGTGTAGGGTTCTCAGTGGCCATACTGTGCCCATTGCGCATGATTGGGGAGTACCTTGCAGGAAGCTGAGCAGAACGGAGCCAGGTCCAGGATGAGGGGGAAGTCGACATGGCGGTTGACTTTCCGTACGTTCATTCCTGCCTTGACACACAATCCCAAAATCACATCGACCCCAAAACGTAAAAATGTATTTGATTTTCATGCCTTTTACACAGGATCACAGTTTAAATGTGTCAGACAAGAGTGTCATCTGTGATTTAAATGGCTTTGTACTGTATCAACGTGTGTGGTTGGTTTGAGATTATATAAATATATTAAGATCTTACACAGGACCGCAACATTTTACATAAAAAAGAAAATACAGTATTAATTATATAACATATTTTGTAATAGATATCATGTTTGTGTGAACCAAGTCATTCCAACCCTGAATGCGGATCGGCTTAAAACTGTGGTAAATGAGACCGTATACCAACGGTATGACATCACAGAACTTGCGCTGGTAACCGATGAGTAATAGTAATAAGGCATTTCAGGGCTTTGTGGTATGTGACCAATATATCACACCTTCTCATATCACTTAATAATATAACAGGTGGTTTTGAATTCCCAATGCTCATATATTAAAGTGCGACTGTTTACGATATTACCTAGAAACGGACAACTTCAATCACTAACACTACAACTACTACCACCCCTTGGCTAATAATACCAGCATTCAAGCTAGTGAGACAATTCGGAATGAAATCCTCTGTAAAAATAATATGCTAACCTGATGGAAGCGTTTAAGGTGCAAAGTGACCACTGGGGGCAACGTTGAGATCAGCATCTGTTTGCGAGCACTTGTGTAGACCTTCTCCGTCTTCTTCTCTTTAACCATACACAGACAACACAATGTTACTTCAACACAATGCTACAACAAGAATGTCTTCACATTATTGTTTGTGTGCCCTGATGGGTTGGAATATCTGTGTAAATGATCGGTGTAGAGTAACTACCCACTACCATATAACCAACTACTGTCTATATCGGGGTTTCAACCTCCATGAACCAGCATAGCTTCTCTCAAAACGCTTCCCCCCAAGTGTTTCCTCACTAACCAGCAGAGGAGCTCTTGCGCAGCTGTTTTTGCCCGCGCTCCGTGCAGCTCTCGCACAGCAGCTTGTTGTTGCCCATTAGCAACTCGACTGAGGTGAATTGGTGCAGGCATGACTGGACGGAGCACTCTTTGGAGCAGGGCGTGTAGCTGTGAGACAGGGCCTGGAACGCCCCCTGGTGGTGAGGGTGCTGCTGATGGGGCTCCCCCTGCTCCTCGGAACTATGTGCACCCCCCAAGGCGGGGCCTATGTTCATTTTATGCACAGCGCTGACTAGCTGCTCCACAGCACCGACCTGCTGTGGTTCGAGGGAGGCCGCGGACAGAGGTGTGGGACTCTGGGTGGACCCTCGGCCGCTATGGGCCGACAATGGCCGGGGCGTCCACTCGCTCTCGGAGGCCTCGCTGTCTGCGTCATTGCTGCTGTCCTGAGGGCCCGAGTCTTTCTTGCTGCCGTCTGAGAGGCTATTGGCAGCCATCTTGGAAGCCTCGGCCGTGCGGGTCATCGTGGAGGGGGAGTCCTGCTCGGGGCCGTCTGAGGGCCCGTCCGCCCCCCCCTCCTCTGCCAAGCCGGGGGTCCTTTTGCATGGCTGCTGCTTCTGAGGGGAGACATAGAGACACCCGGTCATCAAACAAACCTGCTGACTCGTCACATGGACAGAAAGGCACACACATACGCAAACAACACAAAGACGCCCACGACACACAGACGCCCACGACACACAGACGCCCACGACACACAGACGCCCACGACACACAGACGCCCACGACACACACACAAAGACAAAAACAACACACACAGACAAAATCAAACGCACACAAACAAAATCAAACACACACAAACAAAATCAAACACACACAAACAAAATCAAACACACACACACACACAAAGCAAACACACACAAAAAAAGCAAACACACACAAAAAAAGCAAACACACACAAAAAAAGCAAACACACACAAACAACAACAACACAAAAAAAACACACCTGTCCGCTTGGTTTCCTGGTGTTCTTATTGTGCGCGGCGGCAGCTAGCATCTCATCGGCGTGGGATATGTGCACGTCCTGGTCTTTAACGACCTTGCCCGTCCTTCCTGGGTTTGAGGGCTTGGACATCTGCACCAGGACGCAAAGACACAGATCACACATGAAGAGTGTATGCACACTTATGAACGACAGGGCAGACAGCAGTATAATGCAAAGCGATATGCAATGATATGCTCACCCTCTCCTCGATGATAGGCAGAGAGATGTCGATGAAGGCCTCTTTCACTGTCGAGATCTGGTGGGGCATACAATCACACAGTCACAGTGCTGTACGATTTTAGCAGAGGAGACAACGGAGGTCTCACTGAAGGATAAACGCAGCTCACTGTACCCTGGTTGTAATGCCAGAGAGTGGTGACCTAGGGTGGCCCACCAGTCTAAGCCCCTGCCTGAGGCCTACAGCTGCAGCATGGGTTTGAATCTGCTCTGTCACCAAAAAATCTCCTCTCTGTCCATCAACAGTGACTGTTCATCAAAGCATCTGAATGCCTGGGAAATGTATCTTTAAATGAGACATAACAGTGCTTGTGTTGCAGGTCCCGTAGTCCCGTAGTCTGGGAACATACACGTACATGTAGGCAACTCCAGACACCATGGATCAAACCGTAGAATAAAAATATTGCACTGTAGTTGTTGAAGAAGTTACTGTAAATTAATTAACCAACACGTGGGAGCATCTAGATCCATTAACCATTAAAGAGGGATAACCAAAGCACTCACATGTTCGCACTCCTCGCACATAATAGTGTTGGTTAGCTCGCCCACAAAAATGCGATCCACAAAGTTCATCCTCACCCCCTCCTTTCCATATGCTGAGTGAACAAGGGAAAATAAAGTTTAAAGCAAAAAAAAAAATAAGGGGAAAAAAACATTCAATTTTATACATTCTGCTTCTTTCTATTTTAATATAAGAAAAAAATACACACTGAGTTCTGTCTGATCTTGTTCAGTCTGATTGTGTTCCCCCAAAAATATTTGAAGTACAAAATCATTCAGCTACAACTATGCTTAATGAAATCAAAATGTATTGTTCACACTGTTTAGGGGATGAAAAAGCGAAGATGCCGGCTGAACCCTCATGTTAACAGCTCTGAAATCACTGTAGAACGTCAACCTATCCCAAAACATGCACTGCGTTTTTTGACTTTGAACAGTTTGCTTGCTGAAACTCTCTGAATGGTAGTACATCAAGTTGACACTAGATGGCAACACTGATCTAGGCCAAATTTACAGATCGCATCCGAATGGAGGAAGCACCTTTGACTTGGCGTTTGGTCTCGGCATCTGCGGTCTTCTCCGTAGGGTTGTTGAAGGATTTCAGAATGCTCGCTTTGATCCGCTGGGAAGGTCAAACACAAAACGTATTTCACGTAAATGGCGATGAGGTATATGCAAAAAACCCATTTAAAATCATTGTTTCAGTTTTATACAATGTCAACCTAACAAACTACCATGGGAATTGAAACCATGACTAAAAGGTATGATGTATTAATGTAAAGCACAACAAAACATTAATTTGTGTGTAAATCAGGACAACCCATTAGTTTGTATGTAAAGCACGACAACCCATTAGTTCGTATTTAAAGCATGACAACCCATTAGTTTGTATGTGCACCAGTGTGTGTGTGCGTACCGTACACAGTGTGTGTTTGTCTCTGCCGGGACCATGATTGGGGGTGACATGGCCAGGGAGTGTGCCGGTGTGCCGAGCTTTGTGGAGGCACCGCCGCGGTAAAGAACCAATCAATTGATAATTGGCCGGGGTCTGTGTCTAGGTCCCTGACCAGTCAACCCCCACCCCTCCCCTCACCGCGGCCCCCCCGAACCCATGCACTGGACTGGCTATTTAGGTCAGAAGCCTGGTTAATCCCAGTGCTGCGTCCCCCCTGTACCCCCTTCTCCAGTCAGTCAGGCCCCACTCACCCCCTGACTAATTAATCACCAGCTGGAGCATCCCCTCAACCACAGTGACTGTGGCCCCGGCACAGTAGGGAGAGGGGGGGGGGGTTTAGGGGCGGAATCTTAAACCAAGACAGGCCAAGAAGGAAAGGCAATGCCCGCAGAGGGAGCACGATTTAACGTCTCGGCTAATTGGTGATAATTGACTGTGCGCAATTAGCATATTTAGATTCCTGATACTAAATGGCCGATCGCCTCCAAACACTCTGGCGTGACAGGCCATTGGGAGGAATTGAGGGTGACACCGGATGTGTGTGTTTTATTGCGCCATTCTTAAAGCTGACCGATCAACGGAGGAAAACGCCTGCGTCGGTGAGAGTCAAGCGTGACTAGTGTAACTACAATTTTACTTTTGAGTGAAAACACACAAGATTCATCGACTGTACAGGAATAAAGCAGGTGCAATATTTGGTGCATAACTTGTACAGGCGTGTGTACTCGAGTGAATTTATGATGGTGATCATTATACATTCATCAAAGAAAAGCATCAGACTGTTTATGCTCGAGTGTAGCCTTGGTTTTATAATTAACGTAGGAACAGGGACAGCCCTCGCCTCGATGACCCCCTCCCTTTCTGACTCCCTTATTGGAGAGGGGAGGGGTCGGGGGCCTCCAGTACAATGAGGGAGACCCTGCAGCCCATTCAGCAGCTGTGCACTTCCCAGATCACACAATGACGCCCGCCGTGCCACTTGCATGCCCCCTAAGTGGCACAACTGGCAGTGTTCACAAGTTTTAAAAAGGACCGGGGGCGGGGGGTCGTGGTCCCCCAGCCAGCAATGCTGCCCCCGGGATGACCGTTCCACACCCGCTACTCGCCTCTCTTCTTGGGGCTGGCTGAGCCACTGGTGGGGCCGAAGGGCCAACTATCCCAGCCTTGGGCCAGGGTGGTGGTGGGCTCCTAATTCCATGAAAGGGGTGGGGGAGATTCGGGGGAGGGGGGGTATGCACCATAAGGTTAAAAGACAAAAGGCAGTTTGAGGAGCCGAGGAGAAAGACCTAGACCCCCGCAGTGTCACACATGCATGCGGAAGAACGGCTCCCGTGGCTTCCCGCCTGGTCTTCATTGGCAATTGCAGTGTGTGTCTCAATTGCAGTCAAAATGTAGCCTGTTCTTTTGTGTAGTCTGACTCGCTTGGATAAGACACCAACCTGGCTTAGCTGAAGGGAGCCTGTCTGCTGTCATGGACAACATTGAACTAAACTAACAGCTTTTGTGTCGCTACGTTGGTACTTTGCGTGACATGGGGCATACATTCTGTTCAGACCAATCTTCCAATGACATTGCTTCCTCGCTTTAAGTTGTGGATCACTTTGTCTGCTTGGTTGAATTGAGGCTCTTCTTCTACCCTTAACAGCACCAACTTAAGCAGACGACTTCTTTAACAAGAAATGTCTGAAATATTGTTGGCTAACTTGGCTACCTTAATTCACTCTGGATAAAAGCATCTGCTATATGACTTTGTTTTGTATTGTATATGTATTTTGGGTCTCCAGTCTCACCTTGGTCTCCTCGACCCTCAATGAGTCCAGAAGGTAGTGAAGCAGCTCCTGGCTGTCCTGCTGCTGGTAGCCTTTAAAGCGTGGAGCCCTGGTGAGACAAGAGTGAGGGAATGGGGCTTAGTTAGAACACAAAACCTCACCCACGCATACGTTTACTGAGACAAATCTTGAGAAAGGAAAACAATGGAGTCCAAGGTGGACTGGAGAACAAACCCTGGTCTCAAGGGTCACTACATGGTCTGGAGGTGGCTGCTTTACCAAGCAACATGTGTTGACCAGTCACTGCACTTCAGATTGAGCTCACTGGCAGATGGCCTGCATTTCTCTTGTAGAATTCTCGGATAGAAAGAAGACATCATGGTCCCTTCAATGATAGCAATTTTTTGAGGTCCCGATGAAGCAAAGCTTCCTCAATCCATCACACTTTCATCACCATACTTGATGATATGATGTTCTCACTGTGCAAAGCACTGTTCTGTTTATGACCCATATCTGCAAAAAATATTCCACTTCTGACTTGTCTGTTCAAATAACACTATTCAGGGACTCTTGAAGATAATCCAAGGGGCTTTTTGAGAAACTTTAGTACAGCCCTTTGCTGCGAATCCTATTTTGGTTTCACAGTGTCTTTCTCATGGTGGAGTCATGAACACTGATCTTAGACAAGACCTGCAGATTCATGGATTTTGTTCTATGGTTTTTTGTGAGTAACTGGATGATTTTTAAGCCTTGCTCTTGGTAAGAATATGAGGAAGGAAACTCTTGGAGATTCACCACTCGCCCATGCTCTCTCCATTTGGATAATTTGGTGCTGACTGTACAGGTGCTGGTCATAAAATTAGAATATCATCAAAAAGTTGATTTATTTCAGTAATTCCATTCAAAAAGTGAAACTTGTATAATGTATACATTCATTCCACACAGACTGATATATTTCAAGTGTTTATTTCTTTTAATTTTGATGATTATAACTGACAACTAATGAAAACCCCAAATTCAGTATCTCAGAAAACTAGAATATTGTGAATAGGTTCAATATTGAAGACACCTGGTGCCACACTCTAATCAGCTAATTAACTCAAAACACCTGCAAAGGCCTTTAAATGGTCTCTCAGTCTAGTTCTGTAGGCTACAAAATCATGGGGAAGACTGCTGACTTGACAGCTGTCCAAAAGACGACCATTGACACCTTGCACAAGGAGGGCAAGACACAAA